>JALRMM010000682.1:0-12799 GCA_026122155.1 Zymoseptoria crescenta
TCCTAGAGCTACATCTAATGTAGTGTTTTAATCGATCTCCCGCCTAGCTATAATAGTATCTTTATCTTGCGGATTATACTACTAACGATATTATTATAGCAAAGAGCCTTATAGACACCCTCTATCGTCTCGACATTATGTAACTTTATCTATGCTTTTACTAATAGGTTCTTCCGGAAGGTATCTAATAATGTTAGTTATGTTGTTATGCCGGATATGTTGTGTAATATTATATACTCGTCGTTATAGCTGGATCCCTCGTAGCAACTAGCACATTCCAAATTTCTTCGCGAATCTACTTAGGGAGCTTGTTTAGGCCGTTTAGCGGGTAATTGTGTATATCTTCTACGACGACAATAATCCTCGGCATTACATCTAAGTCAAATGGAACAATCCAGGTAAACTTGACTTCGCATAGTACGCGTTAAGAGATAAACTGCCCGACCCCTATTAGGTAGTAATTACCTATAATGTCGGGCTTTAGATTAGTCGTACTATTAGGTCGCATATTACGGATAACCTTAGGTATATAGTTAAGACTAACCCTATACGTAATAGTATGCGTAATATACATCGGGATGTTATACGTCTTACTATAGGTCTATCTCCTTACCTAGTTTCCTTCGTATACGTAGTATTCGTCTTAGTCCGTAGTAAAGGCATTAGGGTTATAAAAGAGCTCCCCTAGTCGTTCGAAACTAACTAGTAAATTAGGTAGATACTATCTCGTAAAGTGTATTAGTATATTATATATCCACTACGTATATCGAATAGAGGCACCGAATCTACCGAAGAGATCCTAATGTAGTATATAAGCTCCTCTATAATACTATCGCTAACCTTACCCGTGTCCTAAAGCTTACTAGGTTTTAATCGTGCTCGAAGACTAGTCGACATATTCCTTCGATCTAGTTTATATAACCGCGGGAGTCTAAGAATCGACTCCGGATTGCTATAAACTCGATATTTGCTTTTATACGATTATCTTGTTTCTCGAAGGCGCTAGCGCCTTACCGCCGACGTATTACTTAATACTATAGCTACTCTCGCTCGTTAGCTTTTAAGTAAGTACGGTTAATAACCTTACTAATAGCATACTCGTAGTGCTTAATCCCGTTACATTGCTTTATAAGTCGAAGAACTTGTATTCTATTAAGATAAGGGCTTATCGACTTATATAGACCTTTAATTCTTCGGTTCGAGTACTAGATCTAGGCGACATTATAAGTATAGTTACGAATAACATAATTCGTTAGGTGTTCTATAATATTACGCCTAACTTCACTTACCTACCCCGTAATTACGGCCGGAATTTTGTTACTAATAGTAGGGAGGATATTGGGGATAGTACGAGTATCGATAATATAGGCGATACTATAAAGTATAGTCCGAGGATACTCGGGTATAAGCATATAATGCTCGATTTTAAAAGCCTTTATCCGGTCGGAAAGGTTGTACTAAATGCGACCCTACTATAATATTAGTATTGTTTGTTTGTTTGTTTGTTTGTTTGTTCCATTTACGTCCTATAGGAGTCTATAACTATGTAGGACGGCTGTCTTACGACAGCAGTCTTTCTATGTACAATCGTTGTTCTCTATATCTCTCGACTTTAGGGAAAAATCCCGTGCCTAGGGTAATAGCAAGCTTTAATATTAGTATTATTTATATAGGTAACACTATTAATAAGGTTACTCTTAGCCCTATCGAGCAGCTTATACCCGCTCTAGTCCCTTAATCTACCTATCGTAGTCGCGAAGTGCGAGGGTCTACTATGCTTCGATTACTACGTATATAGCTAGATTCTATAGGTTTTATATAGCGATATAGCGGTTTTGTAGCCCTTATACTACTATTCTTACTTGCGGTATTAAAAGGAAGAAGCTATGCTCATAGTGAAAATTCTGATCTTATAGCAAAAACTCTAACCTTACAATTTCGGAGACTCCCGCGTTTAGCGTTATGTAAGCTCAGGTTTTAGCGTTGTAAGGTCAGCAGGACCCTGCATTCTGTCAAGGTATCCGAAGTGCCCAGAACATCGCGAAAGGGCCACTAGCGCTGTGATCCTTCGTAACAACCATACGATACTCGCCTGCCAGACGCACGACGGCTTCAGACATCTAATGATCTGGATCCACTGTGGGGGTGTCGTGCAAGGGTTTGGAACAGCAGACAATGTTCGTCCAGCTCAGCTCCACGATCCCATGAGTTCCAACCCCTACACCCTCGCACACTTCCTCGCCGTTACCAGGACGGTCCCGAAACATCCTCCGAGAGCTCCCGCCTTCAAAAGCCATTGCGGTCTTCTGACGTCAAGTGAGAGTTCTGAACATATAAGGCTCAGCGCTCGCGCTTTTTTTGGGGGGGGGAGTCGAATACCTCAGCTCCATTGACATCAAACACATTCAACCAACAACAAAAGACAATCACAACCACCACCATACCGACAGACACCATGCGTCCTCTCAGCATCGTCTTCAACATCCTCGCCCTCAACTCCATCGCCATCGCCGCCCCCGGCGCACTGCTCGACCGTAGCATCTGCACCAGAAACGACTGGCCGTGTGACTCTAGGGCCGAGAACGAATGTTGCAGCGGCAATTGTCTGCGTTGCTTCGACATGTGGTACCGCGAGCATCACTATTGCGCAGAAAAAGGTGCTAAGTGCCGACGGTGGTGATATCGTCCGGTAAGCTATTCTCTGCTGATTCAAGGCGGCGGTCAAGGGATCGCCTCGCTGACCAGGACAGGACATCCGGAGTCCGGACCAAGGCGGTGCCGTGAGCGCGGACTGATCAGCCTGCGGAGCACTGTCGATTGGGACTGTTCGATTCCACGCTGCATCGGTCTTTGACGCGGTTGTGGAGGGATGTTGGATTGCTGGATGCGGAGGACTCTGTTGGAGACGGTCGGTTTCTGTTCTGCGCAGCCGCGCATTTCTTTTGTGGCAATATTGGCTTGTGGGGAACGCGAGTGAGATGGAAAGTGAAGCGCCAGTCCTTTCAATTTAACGAAGCACTATGCACTACGTGCATGTTCGTTGACGCACTATTTCGTTCACTCGGTTGATTGTACTGCTTCGTGATCGGTACATTGCTGCGCAAGGTCGGAAAAGGAGTAGCGCACGGAACATCCTTTCATTATCCTTCGTTGCTTTCCGCAGATTCCAAAAAAAACTTCGATCTGCCTTTGAGGTCCGGATGGGCAGGTCATGTGCCATACAGCGGAAGAACTCTCGTGCTGTCATGGAGCTGGCAGAAGACATCGAAGACATGGCAGTGTTGAGCGTGTCCTGGGTCGCTGATCCCTTCAATTGCTGTTTTCTGCTCTTGGGCTCATGATGTCCACGCCAACGACTTCTGCCCTGGCCATACCAGCTTCTATGCCGACTTGTAAGCGTTTTTCTGCTTGGAGCAGATTGTCTGCATGGCCGTGCGGTACTTTGCATTCTTGACGGACGCTTCGTCGACTGTAAGACAGAAGTTTACCTGCGTTCTCAGGTCGTCTACCGACGTGACGCTAACGAACATGCGTTTGCGATACCTCTGGCTGCGGCATAGTCGATGCGCAGGCGTGGCGATAAATCGATAGTGCTTTTGATGCCTTGTGAAAGCAATGGTTTCGGGCGCTTTAGGTCATGGTCATGTGCCAACAGCCCGGCCATGCTCTTTCAGCCTTCGAACACTCTTCACCCTGCTGATTCAGCTTGCCTCTCTCCCACAGCCTGCAACCCTCTCAACACGCTCCTCTGCCGGCGGATCTTCTCTTCCAACTCTGCAATCTCCTCCTCCTGCTCCTCCAAACTCCTTTCCACATCCGGTAGTCCCTCGACGGCCCTGAGTGCGGCGCGAATCTTCGCTTTCACTTCCAGCACTGCAGTCGGCAAGTCTTTCGGTGCGAGAGGTACGAGCTCGGTATACGATGTCCCTTCCGGTACGCTGTCGGAGAGATTTGGATTCGCTGTATGGAGGGATGGGTCGGTTTGTTGTAGGGCGACGCGGGAGAGGAGTTCGTGGAGAGCAGGAAGAATGTCGAAGGTGCCAGGCGGAGGGAGTGACAGAGGAGGCGAGGCGGGAGTGAGGTTTGTCGTGGTCTTGATCGGATGCGCCATGGTCGTTGCGCAAAGAGGAAGTCGTTGTATTGCTCGATAGGCACATGTGAGAGCTGCTTCTGCCTGAGGTGTCAACGTGCGGGATGACCTCAGTTTTGGTGGGGATGCTTCTGTTGACTGCGGGGCCAACACGCTTCTTCTCGGCTCTACGTCGCTTTTTGTTGATTGAGAAGAAGCACTTGCTCTTCACTATACTCATATAGCGAGACAAGTCACCGCTGTTCTACATTCAGGTTGCTCACACCGATCCCGGCCCGAACCTCCCATACCCCGACAGTCCACCACAGTCCTGCCCATCATGGTGCAAGTCAAGCAGAAGGCCGCACTGATCTGCATTGACGGCTGGGGGATTCCAGTCATCTCCTCCGATCCCAAAGGAAACGCAATCCTCAACGCCGAGACACCATGGATGGACGAGTTCGCGACGGTGGGCAGCAAGATCACCTCCGGCTACACCGAGCTCGAGGCTTCCTCCCTGGCCGTGGGTCTGCCCGAGGGTTTGATGGGAAACAGTGAAGTCGGACACTTGAACATTGGTGCTGGACGAGTCGTCTGGCAAGATGTCGTCCGTATCGATCAGACTATCAAGAAGGGGGAGATGAACAAGGTAGAGAACGTGGTCAAGAGCTTCACCCGTGCGAAGGAGGGCAATGGAAGACTGCACCTCTGTGGACTGGTCAGTGACGGTGGTGTTCACTCTCACATCAACCACTTGAAGAGCTTGCTCAAGGTGGCCCAAGAGATTGGCGTACCAGAGGTATACATCCACTTCTTTGGTGACGGCCGCGATACCGACCCAAAGTCCGGCAAAGGCCACCTCGAAGATCTGCTGGCTTTCACCAAAGAGCAAGGAATCGGCAAGCTGGCCACCATCGTTGGTCGCTACTACGTCATGGACCGCGACAAGCGATGGGAGCGTGTCGAGCTGGGTCTCAAGGGCATGGTCACTGGCGAGGGCGAGGAATCCTCCGACCCAGTAGCCACTTTCCAAGCCCGCTACGATGCGGGTGAGAACGACGAGTTCTTGAAGCCCATTATCATCAACGGCAAGGAGGGTCGAATCTCCGAGAAAGACACCGTCTTCTTCTTCAACTACCGCTCCGATCGCGTCCGCGAAGTCGTTCAACTCCTCGGCGACCAAGATCGCTCCCCACGACCCGACTTCCCCTACCCCGCCGATATCCACCTGACCACCATGACTCGCTACAAGACCGACTTCAACCTCCCCATCGCCTTCGCCCCGGTCTCCATGGACAACGTGCTCGCCGACTGGTTAGGTCAACACAACGTCAAGCAAGTCCACATTGCCGAGACCGAAAAGTTCGCCCATGTCACCTTCTTCTTCAACGGCGGCCAGGAAACTCAATACCCCGGTGAAGACCGCGATCTCATTCCCTCTCCCAAGGGCGTGGCGACTTACGATCTCGAACCCAAGATGTCCGCCATGGCCGTCGCGGAGAAGATGGCCGAGCGCATCGCCGCGGGCGAGCATGAGTTCATCATGAACAACTTCGCACCCCCGGACATGGTCGGCCACACGGGCGTGTACGACGCGGCAGTGATTGCCTGCGGCGAGACGGACAGGGCGATCGGCGTGGTCTACGAGGCGTGCAAGAAGCACGGGTACACGCTGTTCATCACGGCGGACCACGGCAACGCAGAGGAGATGTTGACGGAGGAGAAGACGCCGAAGACGAGCCACACGACGAACAAGGTGCCGTTCGTCATGGCCAATGCGCCGGAAGGATGGACCTTGAAGAGGACGGACGGTGTGCTGGGTGATGTGGCCCCGACGGTGCTGGCGTGCATGGGGTTGGAACAGCCGAAGGAGATGACCGGGACGAGTTTGTTGGTGAAGAAGTGAGCGGAAAGGAGCCGAGATCAGGGGTATACATGTCATAGATGTTATAGAGGTGGTGGGGAAGCAGCGGTCCAGCACGAAATGCAAGCAATACCCGATCTATCTCCTCTCCAGCAACCAACCAGACCGTGAATCGCATGGTTGACACCGTCCCCAGTGTGCGCAGCCGGAGTTCATCAAACCACCTCTTCTCCATCTCCCCCAACACAATCATCCTCCCCCTGGATCCCTCCCAACCATCTCCTCCACCGCCACCCTCACCTCCTCCGGCTCATCAAACACCCTACAAACCACGCCCCTCTCCGCCAACCCCCGAAAAGCCCTCTCAAACCTCCTCGGCGAATTCTTCGCCTCCTCATCCATCCCCTCCACCCCGACCACCCTCCTGATGAACACGCCCTTGACCCAACCGGGGAAACACCTCGCCACCCGACAATAACTCTCCACGTCCCTCTGCGTCGAGTCCCCGATGCAGATGACCTTCCTCCGTGGAAACCAGCCGTGGACTTTGCGCATTTGGGATACCTTGTAGGCTTCCACGCCGGTGGTGAGGCTGGCGATCAGACCGCCGAGGTTCTGCCAGCTGGCGTCGCGGAGGAGGATGGTGCCGGGCGGGTAGTGGGTTGAGAGGAAGGGGTGGAGGAAGGGGTAGAGGGGGTAGGGGGAGGCGGAGAGGTAGAAGAATGGGGGGGAGGAGAGGAGGGTGGAGAGGGAGGTGTAGAGGGCGGGCATGGAGGGGATGGGGAGCGGGGTGGAGGTTATGAAGGTGGAGTGCAGGATTCCGAGGGGGGAGGGGGTGAGGGTGGTTTTGATGGTGTCGTCGATGTCGGAGAGGAGGAGGTAGCCGGTTGGGGGGTAGAAGAGAGTGCTGGGATGGGGTTAGTTGGGGGTGGGAAGATCAGGCGTGGGCTTGACGTACCGGCCGGAGAGACTTGGTGGGATGGCGAGATCGATCGGTGTGGACGCCACTGGGCCGCTCTTGGGCGGATCGAAGTGTAGAGGTACCACATCCGCACTGATTCCGTTACTGGTCGATGGACCCAGTGAGACTTGCTCCTTGCCCCCAACATCAATTCGTAAGGTACGTTTGACGAGCACAGTATCGGCGAAGGGCTGCACGCGCTGTGCGATCCGCTGTCGGGTGGCGATGTCTTCCTCGGCGATGTGTAGCATTCGAGCGATGGCTGCAATGACGTGAGAGACATCTGCTCCAGAGTCTTTGACGAAGTAGCAGGCGATGAACTCTGCTTGCCAGCCGGGTACGTTTTGCTTGTGGACGGCAACCTCGTTTCCATTGGCATCGATGGCAATCGGCTTAGTTTTGCGTCGAAAGCGTATTCTGGGGAATCTCTCTGGTCGAACATGACCGTCGGAAGACTGAAACGCTGTATTGTCGAGGAGCCAGACGGTGTGTTGCTCCGGGTCGACTGGCAGGGACTTGTCCCACGGCATCATCCTAGGCAGGCGCTCGAAAAGGTCTGGCATTTCGTTGCTGAGATCGGACGGTACTTCAGGGGAGGATTTGGCAGACTTTCTGATCCCGAGAGCTTCGAGTGTGCTGATGGTCGACCGTCGCAGGCAGGAGGATGGGCCTAATATAGAGTCCATGGTGGGGGGACCGGAGTCGTGTGATGGAAAGGCCAGGAGAAGCAAGAGAGTGATGTGGAGATGATATGGCAACGTGACAGAGATGTGAGACTTGCGATTGTGCGCCGATGACTGAGAAGGCACTTGACGAGAGTTCGAATGGGGACGGAGGCAAAGGAGCCGGTAGGGAAGTAGGAGGGGGAATGGGAAGATGAGACGGTGTCTCTGAAGTCAGGCGCAAGTCGTAGAATACCTCCTCTGGAGCCCTCGGCGCCATGGCAGGCGGTTGTCATTGTTGTGCGATTTTCGATGTTCAAGTCGAACAGGGAGGGCACGAGATGTCGTCTGGAGAGAGGGAGGCACCTGACAGGATGTCCCGTCCTCAGTCCCTCCTGCTGCCATGTCGCCATGCTCAGAACAACTTAACCCCGATGGGAAGAAATATGCTGATGTTGTTGTCAAAGCGATGGTGGTTCCGTCAGATCGATGGTGTCACTTGGTGAGTGCCTAAGGCATGAACGATACCTCAACATTTAAGCGTCCTGTCCAAGACCAAGGCAAAGGCTTGTCCTTTCCCACCAGTCCTCCACTCAAGTACAACGTCTTTCAACCTCATCTGGTCTACACATCGACCCGCACCCCACCGACATCTCCCACGGTGCTCTCAAGGTCCCCCTGCAGAGTACTCCCTCGTGTCTTTGCGGGGTCACGAGATGGTCACGAGATGGAGGTGACGAAGCACACCACTTCCAAATCGCTCCCGCGCAAGCCACGGCAATCCTTCGTCGTGGGAGGATCCTACAACCAGCGATTCCGAGACTTCGAATGCCAATCATGGCGCACTCTCGGACCAGGAGTGTGAAGGAGCTCACTCCGTCATTCCTGTCGGACGCCTTATCAGAGCCTTCAGAGGCGTCCCGAAATCTCTCTAAGATTTCTCGCCTTACGCGAAGGACTGACTTGCGTTTACTTACCGACCGGCTGCCGCCGAACTAGAGTTCACAGTCTCACCCTCCTTGCCGGATTGGTCGCGGAGACTCAGACAGGTGGGGAATGCCCGACAACTTGTGCTGACTTTTATCCTCGCGAGGAATTCGTGAGAGCCGATCCGGGGTAACAAGGTCTGAAGTTTTGGTCGCGAATGCATAGTTGAGAGCAAAGCCAGCCGTCAAGGTGTGGAGAGAAAGGAGTCTGGATCTCCGCAGGACGCTCATCACAAGCAGCGACAAGAGTTCCCAACGTCAAATGGATGTTACCCCCGCAATCGAATACGACACCTCATTTTGGGTTCGACGCTTGGGGTGAACGACCTTGGTCTGAGCGAACCATGAATCAACCTTACCCAATGCTTACCTTTATCTCCTCCAAGATCGGAGCCACATCCCAAATTGGCAGGTGGTCACCATAGCGTCACCTTGCGTTCCCAAGACTCCAAGCGCTTGGCTGCGTTGCTTGACCTGCTTGTTCCGTACGCCGCATTGCTTCACCACTCCGGGGCCAGCAGCAATTATGCCGCTCTTCCGCGCGCTACCGCGGGGGCCACGCGACCTTCGCAAGACAATCTATCAACACCCTGCAGATGGACGGACCAATCTTAGGTCCTGCTATCGGCAGGATA
Organism: Zymoseptoria crescenta; assembly: GCA_026122155.1. Lineage (NCBI taxonomy): Eukaryota > Fungi > Ascomycota > Dothideomycetes > Mycosphaerellales > Mycosphaerellaceae > Zymoseptoria > Zymoseptoria crescenta. The sequence goes on from JALRMM010000682.1 coordinate 9,178, forward strand.
ATCCATCGTTCGCGTGGCGGGCAAGGACAAGCTCGCACGATCCCTCTGCGACCCATGCTTGTAGCCTCTTAGCGGGATCAGGCTTATCGGGTATCACATTCACCACTTCGTGTCGACAGACCCTCGTTTATAATTGAGTGGACCTCCCCCGGCCGCTCCACGTCCCTCGCCCTCCTCGAAGCTTCAAAACATTGTCCCATTTCCAGGGGTATCGCACACCATGGCTCCCTCCGCCCTGAAGAGGTTCACCTTCAAGAGGTCCAACACCGCCCAGACCGCCGGCGAGGGTTCAAGCTCCAGCGATCAGGATGCCGAGCTCACCGAATACCCCGTCTCGAAGATCGCCGCCGAGTTTGGCGGCGAAGTGCACGCGGAAACTTCTGCCGTCCGAGGGATCTCAGAGGTCGAAGCCAACTCGAGGTTGAATGAGTTCCGCAAGGAGCATGCGCTTGATCCCAACCTTCCCGACGTCGCTTTTGAGGCCATTAACGAGGTCACCGCGACACACGACCACAAGGGCGAGGCTATTCTAGCAGAAGAATTCATCAACGATTCTCCATACCCTGAGGTAAGTAAATCTAGCGTCTTCTGCTTCTCTACCGTCGACCATGGCGACTGCGCCCGCAGCATGCACACGAATTATGAACTCGCAGGGGAAAAGAATCAAGGCGACTGACAATGCAATAGGTCCGAGCCGTTGTCCGCAACTACGACGAAGATGTTCCCACTAGCACTCTTCGCGCCTGGACTATCGGTCTTCTCCTGACCACCGTGGTCTCTGGCTGCAACGCTCTTTTCTTCCTCCGCTATCCTATCGTCTCCATCGGAACCTATGTCGTTCAATTGGTAGCCTACCCCATGGGAGTTGCCTGGTATAAGGTCATGCCAGACACCAAGATCTTCGGCATCAGGGTCAACCCCGGTCCTTTCAACATCAAGGAGCACGTAATCATCGTCGCCATGGCCAACGCTGCCTTCGGTGGTGGTACAGGCTACTTCGTCGACACAGTCGTCTCCATCCAGAAGTTCTACAACATTGAGAGCATGGGATGGGGCTTCAACATCCTCTTCGCGTTGTCCACACAGTGTCTGGGATTCGGTCTGGCCGGTTCCGTCCGAAGATGGCTCGTGGAGCCCGCGTCTATGATCTGGCCTTCGGCGCTGGTCAATGTCGGTTTCATGTACGCTCTCCACGACCAGAGCCCCAGTGATCCTTCCAAGACCAACGGCTGGAGCATCGGCCGCTACAGGTGGTTCATGTACATGATGATCGCCATGTTTGTGTGGAGCTGGTTCCCCGACTTCATCTTCCCGGCGTTGTCTTACTTCGCGTGGGTCACCTGGATCAAGCCCAACAACGTTATTGTCAACCAGCTGTTCGGACAATCCACCGGAATTGTACGTATCTGCAAGAGGAAAGCAGCCTGTGCACCCCGAGTTTCTCCTCTTTCTCATACACATGTGCTCCCGTCGATCGCCTCTGTCCATCGCTGACTCCTTTTCTTCTTTCCCCAGTCGCTCGGCTTTCCCTTCACGGGCTTTACGTTGGATTGGGCACAGATCAACAGTTTCTACGGAAGTCCCCTGGTTGCCCCTTGGCACGCACACGGCAACCTGCTGATCGGAATCATCTTCCTGTTGTGGATTGTCACGCCGGCATTGCACTACACAGGCGCGTGGTAAGGCTCTATCCGAAGCGCAGAAGGCCTGCAGCGGTTCGAGACTGTGTCTCGGGCTCTGCCAGCAGGTCTTGGTCCGCTCTTATGACTTTCGTGTCCGAGCGATTGCTAATTCTAGTTTAGGTATGCGGCATACCTGCCAATCTCCCAGAACGGTATCACCGACAACACTGGCAGTACCTACAACACGTCTCGCATTCTTACTCCCGAACACATTGTCGACCCAGCGGCCTACGAGGCGTACTCGCCACTCTTCTTGTCGACCTCCTTCGCTTTGACCTATGGTGTCAGCTTCGCGACCATCACTGCGCTGGTCACCCACACCTACCTGTACCATGGAAAGGATCTCTGGCGCCGCTGGAAGGCTTCCAAGGGCGAGATGGACGATGTCCACATGAAGCTCATGCGCAAATACAAGACTGTCCCAACCTGGTGGTACATGGTGCTTCTAGCCATCATGATCGCCTTCGCTTTCATCTCCGCGCTGGCATTCCCGACTGAGATGAAAGCTGGATCTGTCGTCCTTGCTCTCGTCATCGCCGCTGCCTGGACTATTCCCATCGGAGTCATTCAGACCATGACCAACATCCAGCTGGGATTGAACGTCTTCACTGAGTTCATCATCGGGTACTTGCAACCAGGTCACCCTATCGCCATGATGATGTTCAAGACCTTCGGCTACATCGTCATGACTCAAGCACTGTACTTCTGCCAGGATCTCAAACTCGGACACTACATGCACGTTCCCCAACGATCCATGTTCACCGCTCAACTCGTCGCCACCGCATGGTCCGCCTTGGTCCAGCTCGGCACAGTTCAATGGGCCATGGGCGCCATCAAGGGCGTGTGCACCAAGGCCGCATCCAACAACTTCACCTGCGCCTACATCAAGACATTCTACAACGCCTCGGTCATCTGGGGAGCCATTGGGCCCAAGCATCTGTTCTCCAGCGGTGCCATCTACCAGGATCTCCAGTACTTCTGGCTCATCGGCTTTTTCCTGCCGTTCATCCCATATGTTCTTGCCAAGTGGTTCCCCAAGTGGAGTCTCGTTCGCAAGATCAACATCCCGGTTGTTCTCAGCTCGATGGGCTACGTGCCTCCATACAGCGCCATGAACATCGTATGTCTTTCCCTATCCTTCTTACACTGACTCCTTGCTGACTGGTCTACTTCCAGCTCGCGTACTGCTCCTTCGGCTACCTGTTCAACAAATTCATCAAGGACCGCTACCGCGGCTGGTGGATGAACTACAACTACATCACCGCCGCGGCTTGGGACGTCGGTCTCGCCCTGATGTCGATCCTGCTGTTCTTCGCCGTTCAGCTGCCGACTAACTTAGAAATGAGCGTAAGTACCCTGGAGGGTGTGAGGCCTGCAGCACGGCGTGAGAAAACCTCCCCGCGTGCTCCAGGTCTTGAAGCCGCTTTGACTCCGTTTCTTCGAGCTGCAGCTAACGTTGGCGATCAACAGGCATGGTGGGGCACAACGGTGATCACCACCACGGCTGATCAAATGCAGACTGCCGTGAGGAAGACGGTGGCCGATGGGGAGATTTTCGGCCCGTCGACGTGGAAGTGGTAGCTGCCCCGTATAGAAGGAGGTGGTGGGAGTCCTGTACGAGCGAGTGTATATAATCGAGTGGACTGCGAGGCAGAGAGACGCGTTTTACGAATATTGAAGGAGGATCGACTCGGATGCTTGGACTGTGGGATCCATGTGCTTCACATCGACGACGACGAGCACGGCGTGGTTACTCGATACAGCACACATTGCAGTCCCCGACACGTCTGCATTGGTGTGATCTCAAGAATGTCGTGCCTCCAGCTGCAACGCTGCCGCCAGCTGAAGCAACACCTCCACGACCCCGGGGGGGGGGGGGGGGGGGGGGGGGGGGGGGGGGGGGGGGGGGGGGGGGGGGGGGGGGGGGGGGGGGGGGGGGG
>JALRMM010000683.1:0-12775 GCA_026122155.1 Zymoseptoria crescenta
TTAACTACTCGTAAGGCATTCGCGTAGTAATATCGCAATTAGTAATTGTTTTTGTCGATATAATCGATTACTATTAGTCTAGGATATATATTCTCTAACAATCTCTAATAATTTCACGTTCGCGACGTTCTTAGTATATTTGCTTATTAAAACACGTATTTCTATAAAAGCCGGAGAGATTTTTAAAAATCCGAAATCTTAACAAGTAGCGGGGTAGGCTATTTCGGCTGCCCTAATATTAGAGAAGAGAGAGAAGGAAGACAGAGAAAAAAAAAAAGGAAAAAAAAAATTTCCGGATCTACTTCTAGATATATAAAGCTAATTAGCGATACCGGCGCTAATGAAAAATTAATTAGATTAAACGGTGTCGGCTTAGTATTAATTAGCGTCGGCTATACTTAGTTTAGTATCGGAGCGATCCCCGAGCGTAGATAAATGTTATTATTATACCTACTCTATAGCCTCTACTACCTTCTTCGATAATACGTAGAACTCTATCGATCGTAGAACTACGACTTCTAATTCGAGCTAATTATGTTACTTAGGATAGCCGCCGGCGGCTATAGTTATAGTAGGCTCTATAGGCCGAGAATCCTATAGTTAACGCGCTCCCTTAGCGATTTCCTCGAGTCCTTATTCTATTTCTTAATCCCCTAGCAATCCCTCGAGTCCTCGTTTTATTCCTTAAGAGCTATCGTATTAATCTACTAGTTCTATTAATATCGATACTATAGCTACTATTAGCGATTTAGCCTAGTACGGTAGCGGTCTAACGAGCGAATACGACTAGAAGCTAGATAATAGAGTTAATACTCTTTTTACGAATAAAGACGAGTAGTAAGATAAGTAAGATAAATAGTAAGACGAGTAAGACGAGTAGGACGCGGATACCCTACTCGATAGCTATAATCCCCGGCTCCGTAGTAGTATATCGACTACTAACTACCGCCTAATACCTATAATTAACGACCGGATTATATATCCTAACCTTATTACCTACCTTACCGCCTTATATAATTACGGTCTACTTTATAGCTACGAGATTAGGAAGGACGGTAGTAGGAAGTATAATAGTAAGGGTATACTACGTAGGTATTATATTAAGTGCTTAAAGGCTAATAGTAGTAAGCTAGCTACTACGCCCTCTCGTAATCGTATGTCGAAGAAGACTAGATGTCCTTTTACCCTTAATCTTTACGCTATCGACCTAAAGAACCCTTAAGCCTAGAAGGTAACGTATAGAAAGTCTAACGGAGCATATAACTATCTAGGTGTTAATATTATCGGTCTCGTAATATATCGGCGATAAGCTCGCGAGCATAATAAGATTAGGGACTTCCTTAAGGCCGTATATAAATCCGGATTATCCCTATAGGTCGCTCGTTTAATAGCAATCGCTTAGTTCTATAAGCCTAGTGTTACGGCTTAATAAAAGAGAGGCGTAATTCCAATAATTCGGTAAAAAGACAAGTTCATATACAATACTATCTAAGAGAGTCTAAGAAAGGCTCGAATATATAGAAGGAGTTACGGCCTTAGGTATCTACCTTAGAGGTAGGTACGGAGACTAGCCGTAACACTACCCCCCCCCTTTAGGGTAAGAGGCTCGTAAGTATAGTGTAGAGCGGCAGCATATATACGGTGTTACGTATCGCGATAGTAAATTGTCGTAGTAGTAGCGCGCGGTAGCTATAGTAAGGTAGTAGCGCGCGGTAATTATTAGCGAGGCGAGCGCTATAGGGGCACTAGAAACGTCGAATCCGAGTAGAAACGGTTAACTAATAGGAAGCTAGGGAACTCTATAAACAAGTAGTAGGTATTTCGAGGGGATTAAGCACTAATTTCATTATAGTAACTACCTATAGATATAGGCTCGCGTTGCTCTATAGTTAACTAGTATAGTTAGTCGTCGCGGAGCAGGGCTTTAGTAGCTAACTACTCGTATAGGTCCTAACTACGCATACTATAGGCCTCCACTACATAAAGTAGTAGCGTCTTAGGCTATAGGCTAAAGTGCCGGCGAGATTACCCTACGTAGCGATTCTCGTTCGGCACCTAGCCTAGTAGTAGTTTAAAGGCGACTTAAATAGACAACTTAGGGTAATTATAATAAAAATCGGCTACCGTAGTAGCGGTATGCTTAACAACCTCGGTCGGTTCCTATGTTGCCTCTAACCTTAGGTATCCTTTCTAATGCACGAGGTATTAGGTGCTTAGCGGTACTTTCTTTCCCTTACTCTTTCTTCCTAGCGCTACTCGCGTACGGACGTCTAGGATCTCTTTAACCTCGTATTCTTTATGTTCGCTATCGCTCGATACGACGGCTTTAGCCGGTAGTAGTAGCGCGGGTAATTAACTAGGAAGAGGGTCGTCTACTACTAGTCGAAGAAGCGAGTTATTAAAGATGTTGTCGATTTTAAGGTCGGGTAGTAGCTAAAGGCGACAAGCTCCTAGTATAACCTTAATTACTTTATATAGTCCGAGGAGTTTATAGTCGAGTAAGATAGACGGTCGCTTAGTCTTAATATCTTTACGGTTTAAGCGGACTATGTCGCCGACGTAGTAGGGCGCTAAGAGTTCTTAGTAAAGGTTAGCCGTATTAGTTTAGCAGGCTTATACGAGGTGGAGTTCTTACTACATCTATAAGTGTAACGTTTTTATCGTTTTAGCGAACTCGTTAGCGGCCTAGGCTAATAACCGTTAGTAGTAAGGAAGGAGAGGGAGATCTAACTTAGTATCGATATCGGTAAATCGAGGGTTACGACTAGTGTTAGCGAAGAATAGTAAGATACTAGTTAATTCGGATATATAGTTATTTACCGCGAACTTAGCGACTAGTAGCTAGTCGACCTAGTCGTTCTACTAGTAGGAGACGAATAAGTGGAGGTAGATTTCTATTATCTTATTCGTATTCTCGGACTAGCCGTTAGTTTCGGGGTAATAAGATAAGGATAGCTTATATAAGACACTAAGCACCCTATAGAGTCTTGTCTAGAAGGCTAATACGAACTAAGGGCTACGGTCCGATATTAGGCTAATAGGGAAGCTATAGCGTAACTATACGTAGCGGAGGAATATACGAGCGTAGTAATCGGCTTCTATAGATAGGACGGGAATTAGATAGCGTTCCTTAGTTATCCGGTCCGTAACCGTTATAATGTTACGGTAGGTCGCTTAATCCGTATAGCTTTTACTTAGTAGAAGGTCGACGACGAAATCTACCGTAATGTCCGTTTATAGTTTAGCCGGCGATTCGAGCGATCGGAGGAGTAATTAGTAAGCGAGGTTACTTAGTTTATTATTACGGTAGGTATAGTTCCGTAGATAGCGGCTAATTAACCTAGCTATACGAGGCTAGAAGAAGTGTTAGTTAATTAATTCGAAAGTCTTCGCCTACCCTAGGTAGCCGGTAGCTAGTAATTCGTAACATAATTAGAGGATAGATACGCGTAAGGAGCTAGTATCCTAGTTATCGTTCTTATTACTAGGAACGAATAGGCTCTATACTCCGTAGCGATTACGAATATAGAGCATACTATTTTAAGCTCGTATATCGTTAGTGTCGCATTTAATCTTAGCGAGGAACGGCGGTAATAGAGAGTTCCCTTAGGAGAGTTAAGTAATAGTAGCGCGAACCTCGGAGCCCGCAGTTCCTTAGTAGGCTAATTAAATCGCTTACGCGAGAGCCGGTAAGTAGCTTACTACGCTAGCTAGTAGGCTCGATGTATTAATTTAGTAGCTACGGAGGTATTTAGCCTAGAGGATTGTTTAATGCTAATACTATAGTCGAGGATCGCCTAGTAATAATAGTAGATCTTAAGGTAGACGTATAAGCGCGTCTACCTTACTATTACTCTTTCCTATAACGAAGGAGATAGTAAAGTTAAATTAGGAGAGGAACTTAGCCTAGCGAGCCTAACGACGATTAAGGACCTTTATTAATATAAAGTGCTCGAGATTCTTATAGTCGGAGAGAACCTTAATAGGTCGGCTATTATCGTCTAATGCTAGTTTAGGCCTCCACTCCTTAAATACCTTAACGATCGCTATAAGTTCCTTATCGTAGATATCGTAGTTATACTCGGCTAGTAACATCTTCTTAGAGAGGTAGGCGACTAGTTTTATAACGCCGTCCTTACCGCGCTAGGAAAGTACTATAGCGGTTATGTAATCGGAGGCGTCGGTTTTAAGGATAGTTTCTAGCCCTAGTATAAAGTAAGCAAGGACCGGTGCCCTAGTAAATCGTAGTTTTATCTCGTCGAATGCTTCCTAATACTAGGTACTCTAGACGAAGGGAAGATATCGCGACTTAGTTAGTAGAAGTTTAGTCTAAGGATCTCGGTCTAGGTCTAAGGGAGTTATGTACGTAAGAGCTATTAGTAGTATAGCTAGTTTTAAGAACTTTTTAATAAAGCGACGGTAGAAGTTAGCGAATCCGAGGAAGGATTATATATCCTTTACGTATGTCGGAGTTTCCTATAATTAAACGGTAGCGACCTTCTCTAGGTCTATACGTATACCGTTCTCGCCGATAATTAGCCTAAGGTATTTGGTTTCTTAAACGAAGAACTCTAACTTATCGATGTCGATAGGTAGGCCTACCGTATAGAGGCGTTTAATTACTAGTCGTACGTAGCGTTCGTGTTCTTCCTTAGTATCGCTAAAAACAAGTACGTTATCTAGGTAGGCTAAATAGAAGTTATCGAGGTACTTATAGAGGGTGTGGTTAATTATAGATTAGAAGGTACTTAGTGCGTTATAGAGGCCGAAGGGCATTACTAGACATTCGAATTGCTCGTAGCGCGTAGTAAAGGCAGTTTTATGTTTATCCCCCTTAGTAATACGTATTCGGTTAAATATAGTAATAATGTCGAGCTTAGTAAAAAACTTCTTACGGCTAAGGCGTATAAGGGTGTCTTAAACAAGCGGAATAGGGTACCTACTTTTAATCGTAACCGCGTTTAAGGCTCGATAATCGATATAGACCCGGAGGCTACCCCCTAGCTTACGTACTATAATAACTAGCGCCGCGGCTTCTAATGTTGCTAGCCTAATAAAGTCCTTAGCTAACATATCGTTAACCTACTTTTTTAGCGCGTCCTCTTCCTAGCCTAAGAGCCGGTAGGGGCGTCTAAATAGTAAAGATAAGCCCGATATTAACTTAATGCGGTAATCGACACCTTCCTTATAGGGTAATAGCGTATCGGCTTCCTTACGGCTAAAGGCTTTTACGAGGTCGTAGAGCGAGGTAGGGAGTTTCTTAAGTACGTCCGCTAGTATTAATTTTAAGCCTACTATAAACTTTTTATAGTCCTCGACCGTCGTAGCGTATACGGTAATAGTGTTTAAAGGTAAAACCTAGTATATAAATACCTTAGCGTCCGGTCGATATAATATAAGCTTAATAGTACGTACGTTAATTTCTAGTAGCTCGACCGGGTTTAATCTAGTAACACGCTCGATGCCGACTATTAGTAGCTAAGGGTCGCGTACTATCGTATCGTCGATAATTTACTATCTCGTTTAGGGAGCGTCTAGGTAGTATCGTATTAGCTCGGCGTAATCGTAGTTAATAGATTATATTACGATAACTTTGCCTTTCGTATAGTAGGCTATACGGTGTTCGGCAATAAAGGCGAGACGGCTAGTAGCCTAGTGGATTTAAGGTTCGTAGTAGGAAAGCTATAGTAGACCGAGGACGACGTCGTACTAGAGGTCGGCGACGAATATTAGGGACTACTCGTAGTAACTATTAAGGTTTAGGTTAACTAGTGCGCAATGCGTTACGCGCTTAGCTATTAGTATACTATTAGCAAGTCTAAGCGAGTAAGTAGCTAAAAGAGGGAAGTAGGGGAGTTTATTAGCTAGGACCGCGGCGTTACTAATAAAGTTAGCGTTGGCGCTATTATCGAGGTACGCTTTAGCTCGATAAAGTAGAAGACGAGCCTAGAGCACTATATAGGGTTCGACGATAGGGTCCTTACTAGGTCCCTCGTAATCCAGCGATAAGTAGATAGAAGTTTATAACATACATAGCTATTAAACGCCAATTAATTAAAGTCCGCCTACTTCTTAGCCGAAGTAGCGGACACGCTATTTCCCGCTTAGTCGTTAGAGTCTTCGGATTTAGTCTCTACCTAAGCGGAGCTAGTCGATAGACGAGGGCCCTACGTACTATTACTATTAAATCCCTTTATAGGGCACGCGTTGTCCTATAGGAGGTAGCTAAGTTCTCGATAGCGGAAGTAGCGTCCTTCCTTATAGAACTTAGTACGCTCTATGTCGGTAAGGTAAGGAAGGTTCTTATACTTATCGGCTAATACCTTTAGTTTAACGGTAACGGTAGCCGATACGGAGGCGCTCGAGGCTACGGAGCGTGGAGTAGAGGTGCGCGCTACGTTAGATAATCCACCGCGGTTAGATCCTCGTGTTTTTACGTTAGTATTATAGATACGCGCGAGAGGATACATATAGTCGAGGTCTTTAAGGTCTACCTTAAGGTTTTCGCACCTCTAGATTAGGGCCTCTAGAGTCTTAATAGGTACGCTATTAGCGAGCTTAACTCTAAAGCGCTTATTTAGCTTATTCTTTAGCTTATATAATTCGGTTTCCGGTGTCTAGGGGAGGTAAGCTCGAAAGACTATATATCGACGGAAGAAGTTAGAGAAGCTCTCGTTGTCCTTCTATTTTAAGAGTGTTATTTAATTCTAGGCCTTACTAGTACGGTTCACTTTAGCGTATCGATTATCTATCTAGGAAAATATATCGTCTAGGGAGATAAAGTAAAGGGTAGTAGGGGTACTAGTACGGTTAAGGGTGGATAGCACTCGAGGCTCGAGTATGTCCTATACTGGGCCTCTAGTACGTAACTATACGAAGGTAAGGAAGTTAGCGATAGTGCAAAATTTAGTAGCGTTTAGTTTTACTTCTATCGATCGGAGCTAGCGTAGATATATTAGTCCATTATTTAAGTCGTTATTAAATATATTAGGTAAGGGCACGAGGTCTTATATAATAGCGATAGGCGAGGATCGTAGCGGGTAAGGTTGCTAGTAATAGAATTTTAAGTACCTAGCGTATTATCGCGGAGAGAGCGGCGGCTTAGTTAAGGAAGTCTAGTACGGTGCTCGTAGTACGGTCGCGCTCGTTATAGCTACTAAACTCTAAGTCGGAGCTATTATCTAGGAACCCTAGGTTATTAAGGCCTAGGTTACTAGTACGATAGCTCTAGCGTAGTAGCGGTAGTAGTCCTATAGAGGTAAAGACTAGAAGGCTAGCCCGGCGTTCGAGTAAACATAAGCGTAACGAGCGTTATCCTCGATAGGTAGAGCCTAAAAAGGTAACTCTAGGGTTAACGTTCTTCTTTAGTTATTTCTCGAGCGAACTAATCCTTACGCGGAGTTCCTTCTCGCGTTTATAAGCTCCTTCGGCTATTACAATAGTAGCTTAGCTTTCTTCGGTAGTAGTAGCGTAGCTATAGAGTTCGGATTAAAGACGCTAAACGTCCCTCTTACGCTATTTAACCGTTTTATATAGGGTGTCGGCCTGTCCCTTATATCGAAGAGTATTGTTTGTTGTTTGTTTGTTCTATTTACGTCCTTTCGGAGTCCAAGACTATGTAGGACGGCCTTGTAAGCAAGGCAGTAGATCTATTTACAATCAAATTCTCTCGGTATTCTTCGATCTTAGGGGAAACCCCGTGCCTAAGGCAATGCCAAAGGACTTTAAACAAATGTAAGACAAAGGAAATCAAAAGAGTGTTGCTGTAGCTGGAGCTGTAGAGTTTTCGCGCCAAGCTTTTTGTAGAATTTTCAGCGGATCCTTCCGCTTCGCATATATACTACAAATTCGAAAAGTAGAGTAGAGTGCCGTGCAAAATGCCGTATAAAAGTAGCTGTCTAACTCGCTATCTTCTCTTGTCCTTAATATGCCTTTATAGTATCGTAGTAGTAGTTCTATCTACGACAACGTAGGTTGATCGTAGAGTTGTAGATTCCACCGAGTTCTAGCTTTTTAAAGTGTACTTATCCGTAGAGGACCCGAATCTCTAGAGGGAAAGAGGTACGGTTCGGTTCGGATTTCGAGGAGGTGCGCGTATAGGGTAGAGTGGACTGCTTCTTCTTCTTCTTCTTCTCGTTCGTAGTATAGAGGGCTGTTCGTTCGAATCGTGCTGTTGTTCTATTATAGCTTATATTTTGAGGCGGATTTCGAGAAGGATTTCGAGAAGGATTTCGGCGGATTCGAGAGGTTTTCGAGGAGGTTTTCGAGAAGGTTTCTTCCAGACTGTCTTAGTTTCCCTTCCGAAGAAGGTACTTACGACGGCCACCGCGTGAAGGTATAGTCTATTCGGCCGTCTATATCGAAGAGTAGATATAGCGGAGTTATCTATTTTCAAGGCGTTCTTAAGGTCGAGGATTTTGTTTACGGCTTTATCGAGCTAGTCCTTAGTAATCGAGTATTTTTCTTTAAGGACGTCTTCGTTCTATAAGGCTTTAGCGAAGGCGCTATAGATGCTTCCAATTAGCTAATAAGAAAGGACGGGATTCTTCGTAACGAAGTTAAGAAATCGGTCCTTATCTATACGGTCTAGGGTGCTTATACTAACGTAAGTAGCGGGGCCGGTTAGTAGCTCGATACGGACCTTCTAATCGTTCGGGTTTTCGGGATTAATATAAACCTAGCTCTTAAGAAAGAAGGTACTAAGATCGAATTTATTAGCCGAGTACTCGGGTAGCCTATTTATCTTACGACGAGCGAGATAGGCTATACGTTACTTAATAGTAGGTTTACGTCCCTAGGTTTATATATCCTTATTATCCGACTCTTCTTCTTCTCCTAGTTCAAAATCCTTAGGAACAGTTAAACGGCGAACTCTAGCTATAGGACACTTAGTAGGGCTGTCGGGCTACTAAGTACTAGTACTAGGGTTTGGCTTATCGTCGCCGCTAAGGCTAGGGTTAGAGCGCGCTATCTTAGATAGGGCTTAAGGAGTAGTTAGTAAAGGTAATAGCGGAGGCGATAACGTCGAGGGAGTAATTAAGGGTAAACGGTCGTATCGATAGACGTAGAAGAGTAGATCGGCTAAGTACTTACCGATATAGAGATACGTAGGTAGTAGTTAGTTTATAAGTAGTACAGCTCTAGCGAAGATTAAGGCGACGTTATATAAAGGGCAGGTAAAGTAAGGATACTAGAGTAGTATAAACGAGGCTAAGGGTAGTATAATAGCTTTAGACGAGATATCGATAAGGTTAGAAGTATTAAGTAGGCTGCGGTCGTATATAATAGTTGCTCGAGTATAAGGGCGAGGGTTCTATACGCGCCGGTATTACTATCTTAGTTCTCGTAGTATAGCGCTAAGGTAAGGAATGTTCGTAAATTCCTTACTATATAAATAAGGAATATATCGCTACTAGTATTGTCGTCGGAGTAATACTCCGATGTTATTCCTAGTTAGTAAGGAATACGTAGTGTTTATCGTCCAAAACGGGTACTAGCTTCTATATGTTAGTAAGGTAGTACCGGCGGTAAGGGAGATATTCGATTCTCTTAGCTCGCGCTACTAGCGTAGGTTTCCGGGTCTAGAGTATGTCCGTATACTATAGAGTCGAATCCAGAGCACCTAAGTATACTAATCTAGCGTACATTCGAGTGTAGTCGAGTCTAGAGCGCTTCGGTACGCTAATTCTAGAGCGTATTAGTATACTAATTCCACTAGTAGAGCGCATCGGTACGCTAATTTAGTAAAGTCTAGTTAGGGAATACGTCGTCCTAAAGGTACTAAGATTAACTCGGAAGCACTACTTAGTAACGGCACTTATATACGAATAAGGCGTTAATCTTACGTAATATCGTCGTACCGATATTATTTCGTAGCTACGTAGTCGATCTACGTAGCTAGCCTATACTATCGTTAATTATGCTTAGGGGTATATAAATATGTTACGACTTAATAAAAGAGAGGCGTAATTCTAATAATTCAGTGAAAAGACAAGTTCATATATAATGCTATCTAAGAGAGTCTAAGAAAGGCTCGGATATATAGAAGGAGTTACGGCCTTAGGCATCTACCTTAGAGGTAGGTACGGAGACTAGCCGTAACACCTAGGTAGCCGAGGCTAGTACTAAAAGATATATATAATAAATTCGTACGAATCCAACTACTTTAACTAGAGTTAAAGACTTTAGTTAATACCGTAATAGAGCTACTTAACGAGGAAGGTTTTATAGTTCTCTAGGACTTTAACTTTACGACTAGACGCTTAAAACAAGTGTTCTTCGTATACCTAGACCCTATTAAGATCTATAGAGAGAATAGCGACGTTCTTATCGTCGACTATACGTATAGTACTAATTAATACGGCCTACTACTCCTCTACTTCTACTAAGTTACTCGTATCGGCGTTACGGCACCTCTTATATACTACCTAATAGCCGGTAAGAAGGAGAAGAACTACGCGTAGGCGTTTAGAGCCCTTAAGGACTTCTTCCTTACTAATTAACTAGACCTACTATTAGTACTTATCTACGACCGCGACCGTACAATAATTAAGGCACTCGACGATAGTATACTATTACTCTAGTACTACTATATACTCTATATATAGTATATAAATACCGATGTCGAGGCTATAGCTAGTAATAAGCTAGGCCGTATCTAGCCTAAGGGCTATAGTACTAAGTTCCTACTTAGCGATAAAGTAGAGGAGTTTATAGGCTTCTACTATAAGATTATTAATACCTCGACCGAAGTAGAATACGAGTCTACTCTATAAGCTCTAGTCGAGCGCTCCGAACGGCTACCTCTAAGTAACGATAATAAAGATAAGGACAATAAAGATAAGAACGATAAGGACGAGGACGATAAGGACGAGGACGATAACGGTAACGTTATAGTGCCGAATATTAGAAGTAGCCCGAATCGTACTACTATAACCGTACCGCTAGCCGATACTACTAAGGTATAGAAGGATCTTATTAAGTACCTTAATAAGTAGTAGCTCGATAAGTATAAGGAGCTCTACGTTAAGGTATAGACGAATAGGATCCTTATATATAGCTTTATATCCTTATTACCTAGTAAGAGTGGATACGCTAGCCTTAAAGGCTAGCTTGGATTATCTAAGAGCGATATCCTTACCTTATTCTAGAAGATAGCTCTATATTTCGAGTTAGTAATCTCGCGATATAAGATAGCTAAGTCTCGGGTAATTAATACGATATAGACTACCTTCCGTAATATACCCTACTTTAATTATATTATACGGTATATCTCTACGATAGGATTAAAGCTAGTACTAGCTAAACGGTAGAAGATAGAGGCTAAGCTAAAGGAAGTAGTAAAGGACGAGGAATACGTATTTACTATATATACTAGGTATACTAGGGCGACTCTCGGCGTACTATATTTATACGAGTAGCGTAAAGGTATTAAGGGTAGCGACGTTAAGATCCTCGAACCTAATAACTTCGACTAGTACTACCTTATACTAGAAGGTACTATTACCTATAAGCGTCGCGACTACTAAATTAAGAAGACGTAATTACTAGGTATATTCGATAACAATATAGACGACTATAATAACCTATAGTACAACTTACTACTACCGCCTAAGGATGCTAACTTTCCCTTATTAGACGATAAACTAGCCTTATTAAGTAAAGATAATAATGACGATATACGCTATTAGCGATAGGCCTTATATAAGCGTTACTAGTAAAAGGCGGCGCTCGTATACCTTAAGATAAAGATACGCTTATACTAGTATATACTTCTACCTCTTCTATACTAACGTAAATAGTAAGTAGCTATAGTACGAAGCTATACTACTAATACTAGAGTAAGTAGTATATAACGCGAGCCTTAATAGATAGAGTATATTAAAGTAGCGACTATTATATATATATAGTAAGAGTAATAGAAGTAGTAAGAGTAGTAAGAGTAGTAAGGATAGGGCGCCAAGGGTAGTAACGCCGTTAGTAGTAACACTATTAGTAGTAACCGCCCGGATAATAGTAACGTAGATAATATAATACTCTACTACTATAATAGCTAGCTAGTAATACTAGTATAGACGCTCGCTTATAGTTAGTAAGGTTAGACCTTATAGAGTTAGCCCTTATAGAGTAGTAATACTAATAGTAAGTATAGCTATAAATCGAGTAGGGGTAAGTATTATAGTAGTAAGATATACTTATACTATAAGTAGAATAAACTATATACTATCCGATACTATAGTTCTAGTAACGTCTACGAGAATACTACTAATACCGCACTATATCCGGTAATATTATCTATAATACTAGTACTAGCGCAACTAGATAATACGTATATAGATTATATAGAGCATATACTAGAGATAGTCGCTAGCTATATAGTTACTAATATTAGGCCTACTACGTAGTATAAGGTCCCTAACTCTTACTAATATATCGAGGAAGATAAGTATACTCTTAAAGTTATATATATAGACTAGCCTAATAACGTAATATATAGAAGGCGATTATAGTAATAAATATTTAAGATAATAAATGTTTAAGACAACGAATATTTAAGGAGTTCTTAGCCCTCTTATTAGCTAATTATTTAATACTAGATTCGGCGTTTCTAGTATCTATATAAGTCGTTTACATAGGTAAGAGATATACCTAGGGGGGAAGAAAAAAAAAAGAGGAAGAAAAAAAAAAGAGGAAGAAAAAAAAAAGAGGAAGAAAAAAAAAAGAGGAAGAAAAAAAAAAAAAAAAAGGGGGAAGAAAAAAAAAGGGGGGGAAGAAA
>JALRMM010000684.1:0-12727 GCA_026122155.1 Zymoseptoria crescenta
CGCGCGACTCGGTAGTAACTTAATATATATATATTACGAGCGACCGGCCTCGTAGTTACCTCGTAGTCGACTTACGCGACTTGCTAGGCTCGGTCGACTTACTAGTAACTCGCTAGTAACTTAGGTGCGACTCGCTGGGCTCGCACGCGACTTACTAGCCTTACCCGCGACTCGCAAAATCGCTGGACTCGCGTTTTGGATTTTCGTAACGCGGCGGTAGTATCGCTAGATATAAAGGCATGCTAGAGGTGTTCAAACAGCGTATATTGTTTAGCGACGAGTTTAAGAAGACGTTCGAGAAGCCGGATAAAGTCTTTAGACAGCTAGATACCTTCGATACGAATAAATAGAATAGACGGCTACCGGGTTAGTACTTAAAGGGCTTCCTTCTTAATCGAGCGAACGTCGTGCTAATGTCGGATCCGGACTAGATAGATTATAGCTTCTTCTCTTACTTCGAATACGGTACGAATACGCTAGTCCGGATGTCCGAAGCCGCTACGGATAGGGAGGATATCGAGGACGTAATGCTAGTGTTTAGTAGAAGCTAGACCCTAGCTAGCAAGGCGTACAAATAGAACATCGTTATCCTTCTTATAAATAGGGAGGCTAAGGGCAATAAGGCGATATTCGAGCGACTAAGGGTTAAGGCGGAGTATAACTACTACGCTTAATAAGCGTTAGAGCATATAAGATCGGAATCGCTAGACCCCGACGTTGCTAGCCTACCTTATCCGATTAACCTTATTAACTCTCCGGCTCTAGGGGATCCTCGTTTCTATAAATATTAATAGTAGGTCGAAGCCGCTCGGTAGGAAGCTATTAGGCCGAAGCTAGCTACGAACTTAGCTAAGAGGCTGGAAGTAATAGAACTACTATCGGGGGAACTAGTCGCTAGACCGAGTAAGGGTAAGGGTAGAGCAATTAAACTGCTAGGCCCGATAACGAACGTAACTACGAACAAGGCTCCGAATAATAAGGAGCTACTACTGCCTCCTTATTAGCTAACGATCGATCTTACTATATCGCCGGTACGTTAGGGAGCCGTAGCTATAAAGGATAAGGAGCTAGCGGTAGTAAAGAATAAGGAGCTAGCGGTAGTAAAGAATAGGGAGCTAGCGGTAGTAAATAATAGCGACGATAAAGGCGAGCATAGCTTCGATAAAGCGGAATTCTTCGTAGATAGGGTGTTTAATAATAAACGGTTCGGAGGTAGCGATAGAGAGGCTAATAGGACGCCCCCTCTACTACCTTAAGGTAGCGATAGAGAGGCTAATAGGACGCCCCCTCTACTACCTTATTCGTAGGCACGTTCGGACCCACGTTCGCTAGCGTCGTTAACCGTATAACTAAAGTAGAAGAAGTAGCGGAAGGCGTCCCTATTACTACCTCCGGCTTTACTACTACCTCCGGCTTTACTAGCTCCGGCTTTACTAGCTCTACCTCCGGCTTCCGCAGGCCCTTATAGTAGGAGTAGTAGGCGCATTAGACTACTAAAGAAGCTAGCTAAGGATGCACCGGAGAAGCGTAAACTATAGATATCTTATATATAGTCGTTAAATATAGTTGTTCGTTCTATGTTAAATTATCTCCGCGGTGCCGGCGGCTATATATAGGGGGTCCAGGGCGCGTATGCATCGTTCTTAGTATATAGTTAGTGCATTCGAGGTAATATAGACGATTTTAAGGTCTTGCCTTGGGAGAAATGCTAATAAGAGCACGAATAGGTGTAGAATGCACCCGAATGTGCTCACACGGGCATGTCTTAGCGGGATTTCGCGCTAACACGATTTTCGGAAATCGGGAAATGCGGAATTCGACCGGTTGGCCACTCTGGAGCTTCGTCGCGTTTTAGGCTCTGGACCGAGAAATGGCACCCAAGAGGAAACACACGCGCACATGTCAAGCCACGTACGGCATCTTCCCAGGTTGTCTTCAAGAATTGCTCAAAGTAGGGTCTCGGATGGGTGAACCGTAGGCTACGGGAATCGGGGCGGCAGCAAGAGTCTGAGTGAGATGCAGTTTCTTCCTGGAGCTTCCGGCGGCTCCGAGGAAGGATCACAAGTTCTAGATAGCATGGAGAGCGCTCCAGCTGTGTTTGTCTCGACGTCATCTCGTGCAGCTGGACGACGGAGAGCAGACGGACGCAACATACTTCGTATGTACTTCAGTCAGCAATTCTTCTCTCACGGCGGACCCGATATGAACAGGGGCACGCCACTATTGCACAAAGGCGACAAGAGTCCAGGCCCACCGCTACACGGATCGCCACTGTCAACTTCCACGTGTCGGAGTTTCGATATGCTGTGGAGACGCGATACCGGGAGCACAAAGGAAGTACTTCCGTATACATAAAACCCGAAGACTTCTGGGGAGAGATGCGGCTAATTAACTAGCCACGATTGACGCAAGCAGAGACAGCGCAAAAGCTTGGCCGTCCGCTATGATGTATGACGATGGAGTCGTATGGAATGCGAATCACCGCTAAACTCCGACCACGCCGTGTGCTCGGAATCATTCGATGTCGCGCTCTCCCACTTCCCGTACCGTGAGGGCGGAGGTTCTACTTTCTACTTCCATCCGTTCCCTGGACTCGCTTTGCTTTATTAGACACATCCCCGCCCCCCGGCCCTCCCTTCTCGACTTCACCTCATCAACACCGCATCTCTCTATCCCTTTTGCCCTAACGAGAGATTGCTTGCGGCGCCGTTGCCAAGCCGGGATTCCTGCACTCCAAAGTCGGACTGCGCGGTTTTGTTGTTGTCAGCAGCAGCGTTGACTGACTCCTCTTCGCTCGGAGACTACTGGCATCTCCCTGTATTGCTTTCCCAATACTCGCCGCCATGGTCACAAGCGGGAGCGCTCCCACCCCCATCGTGGGAGACTACAACCCGGAGCGAGTCGAGCAACTATTCGACATTCCCAGACCGGAGCAGGGCAACATCTACGTCGAGGCTGAAAACGCCGTACGAACGCCTTCCGGAGCGCAAGAATCGCAACTTTCCGGCTCGACACCGGGTATCAGCACTGCGGACCATGCCAATGATTCATATCTCACAGAGAATGGCAGAGAGGCGGCCGAGAGTATCAACGACGACAAGAAGTCCTCCGGCTTCAACAGCGAGGACGATCAGCCCATCAATGCCGAGGAGCGCAACATTCTCAAACGACTGGCCACGAATCGACCTCAATCCTCACGCCGCTCGACGAGCGTGAATGAAGACCCAGAATCGCTGCAAAGAACCGGAACTCTCGATGGGCTTGACATGAACGACCCCGTCTTTGATCCCAACAGCCAGAGTTTTGACCTTTACAAGTGGCTGAGATTGACGCTCAAATTGATCAACGATGAGGACATCAAGATCAAGCGTTCTGGTCTGGTCTTCAAGGACTTACACGTCAGCGGTAGTGGCTCGGCCCTCAACTTGCAGCCGACCGTCAGCAGCATGCTGAGTGCTCCCCTACGCATTGGCGAGATGTTCAGCATGGCAAAAAAACCTCACAAGCAAATCCTCCGCAACTTTGACGGTCTGATGAAGAGCGGCGAGCTGCTCATCGTGCTCGGTCGTCCCGGCTCAGGCTGCAGTACTCTCCTCAAATCTTTGACCGGTCAAATGCACGGCCTTTCCCTGGATGAGAAGACTACCATCCATTATAACGGTATTGATCAGAAGCAAATGATCAAGGAGTTCCAAGGTGAAGTCATCTACAACCAAGAGGTGGACAAGCACTTCCCACACTTGACCGTCGGTCAGACGCTGGAGCACGCTGCGGCGTTGAGGATGTCGCAGCAGAGACCTTTGGGAACTTCTCGTCAGGCTGCTGTTAAGTACTTGACCCAGGTCGTCATGGCCGTGTATGGACTCAGTCACACATACAACACGAAGGTCGGGAACGATTTTGTCCGTGGTGTCAGTGGAGGAGAGCGAAAGCGTGTCTCCATCGCTGAGATGGCGCTTGCTGGCTCCGCTTTGGCAGCTTGGGACAACTCCACCCGCGGTCTCGATTCCGCGACTGCTCTCACCTTCATCAAGGCTCTTCGTCTGAACGCCGACCTTGTCGGATCTGCACATGCCGTTGCTATTTACCAAGCCTCGCAAGCCATCTACGACCTCTTCGACAAGGCTGTTGTCCTCTACGAAGGCCGCGAGATCTTCTTCGGCAAGGCCAGTGTCGCAAAGAAGTACTTCGAGGACATGGGTTTCTACTGCCCTAGCCGTCAGACAACTGGAGACTTCCTCACATCCGTCACTAACCCTGCCGAGCGCCAACTCCGCGAAGGCTACGAAGACCGCGCCCCACGCACTCCCGACGACTTTGAGAAGTACTGGCACGACTCCCCCGAATACCAGACTCTCCAAAAGGAGATTCGGGCTTATGAGGAGGAATTCCCCGTCGGCAACACATCCGAACTGGAAGCTTTCCGCAACTTCAAGAACGACAACCAAGCCAAGCACGCCCGCCCGAAGTCTCCCTATGTCGTCTCCGTGCCCATGCAAATCAAGCTCAACACCAAGCGATCCTGGCAGCGCATCTGGGGCGACAAAGCGCAGACTTTCACGCCCATGGTCTTCAACGTCATCATCGCTCTCATCATTGGTTCCATCTTCTACAACAGCCCACCTGCGACTTCCGCCTTCACCGCGAGAGGAGCCGTGTTGTTCTTTGCCATTCTCATCAACGCTCTTTCGGCCATCTCGGAAATCAACTCGCTGTACGATCAACGCCCGATTGTGGAAAAGCACAAATCATACGCTTTCTACCATCCTGCGACGGAGGCCATCGCCGGTATCGTCATGGATGTGCCGCTGAAATTTGCCGTCGCCGTCTGTTTCAACTTGGTCCTGTACTTCATGTCTGGCCTCCGACGCGAACCCGCGCAGTTCTTCCTGTTCTTCCTCATCGCTTTCGTGTCGACGTTCGTCATGAGCGCCGTGTTCCGAACTTTGGCCGCGCTGACCAAGACGATCTCCCAAGCCATGGCTCTGTCCGGAGTCATGGTCCTCGCGCTGGTCATTTACACTGGCTTCGTTGTGCCAACCAAGTATATGAAGCCATGGTTCGGCTGGATTCGCTGGATCAACCCGATTTTCTACGCCTTTGAGATCCTCGTCGCCAACGAGTTCCACGCGAGAGACTTTGAGTGTTCCCAGTTCATCCCGACTTACACTGAGTTCGGCGGTGAGACTTTCATCTGCAGCGTCGTCGGTGCCGTCGCAGGCGAGCTTACTGTCAGCGGAGACGCCTACATTGCCGAGATGTATGGCTACTACTACTCACACGTGTGGAGGAACTTTGGTATCCTGCTGGCTTTCTTCTTCGCCTTCATGGTCGTCTACTTTGTGGCTGTCGAGCTCAACTCCAGCACATCCTCCACCGCTGAGGTCCTGGTCTTCCGTCGTGGTCACGTTCCCGCCTACATGCAGAACATCGACAAGCCTGGAAAGGACGATGGTGAAGCCGCTGCCGCTGAGAAGGGCCCCGAAAAGGGCGACGAGGGCGGCGACGTCAGCGCTATCCCACCACAGACCGACATCTTCACCTGGCGCGACGTGGACTATGATATTGAGATCAAGGGCGAGCCAAGACGTCTTCTCGACCACGTTTCCGGATGGGTCAAGCCTGGTACTCTCACAGCCCTCATGGGAACTTCTGGAGCCGGAAAGACTACCCTTCTCGATGTGCTCGCGCAGCGTACGACTATGGGTGTCGTCACTGGAAACATGTTTGTGAACGGCGCTCCTCTCGACGATTCCTTTCAACGCAAGACTGGTTACGTACAACAGCAGGATCTCCATCTCGAGACGTCCACTGTGCGTGAGTCGCTTCGCTTCTCCGCTATGCTCCGTCAACCTCGTACTGTCAGCAAGCAAGAAAAGTACGAATACGTCGAGGAGGTCATTAAGATGTTGAACATGGAGGACTTCGCCGAGGCTGTTGTCGGTGTTCCCGGCGAAGGTCTCAACGTCGAACAGCGCAAGCTGCTCACGATCGGTGTTGAACTCGCTGCGAAGCCCAAACTCCTCCTCTTTTTGGACGAACCTACTTCTGGTCTCGACTCGCAGTCCGCCTGGGCTATCTGTGCTTTCCTCCGCAAACTCGCCGATGCCGGCCAGGCCGTGCTCTGCACCATCCATCAGCCGTCTGCTATTCTGTTCCAAGAATTCGACCGCTTGCTCTTCCTCCGTAAAGGTGGACACACTGTCTACTTTGGCGACATCGGCAAGAACTCCCGCACTCTTCTTGACTACTTCGAGAGCAATGGCGCCCGCGACTGCGGTGAAGAGGAGAACCCGGCTGAATACATGCTTGAAATCGTCGGCGACGAGTCCTCCGACTGGGTTGGCACCTGGAACGACAGCAAGGAAGCCGGAGAGGTGCAAAAGGAGATTGAGCGCATCCATCAAGAACGCTCCTCCGCCGCGGAGAACTCCAACGACGACAACGACGATCCTTACGCCCATGCTGAATTCGCCATGCCTTTCGGAGCTCAACTGAAGATGGTCACCCACCGTGTCTTCCAACAATACTGGCGCATGCCATCCTACCTCTTCGCCAAGATGGCTCTCTCCATTGCCGCCGGCCTCTTCATCGGGTTCTCCTTCTACTCCGCCGACGCCACGCTGCAAGGCATGCAAAACGTCATCTACTCCCTCTTCATGTTGACCACCATCTTCTCCACTCTGGTGCAACAAATCCAACCCCTCTTCGTCACCCAGCGTTCCCTGTACGAAGTCCGCGAGCGTCCATCGAAAGCCTACTCCTGGAAAGCCTTCCTCATCGCCAACATGGTCGTCGAGATCCCCTACCAGATCATCGCCGGCATCCTCGTCTACGCCACCTTCTACTACCCCGTCGTCGGCATCCAATCCAGCGAACGCCAAGTGCTCATCATGCTCCTCTGCGTCGTCCTCTTCGTCTACGCCTCCACCTTCGCCCACATGTGCATCGCCGCCATGCCGGACGCCCAAACCGCCGGCGCCATCGTCACCTTCCTCTTCTTCATGGCCCTGATCTTCAACGGCGTCATGCAACCCCCCAGCGCCCTCCCCGGTTTCTGGATCTTCATGTACCGCGTCTCCCCCTTCACCTACTGGGTCGCATCCATGGCCTCAGGCATGTTACACGACCGTCAAGTCACCTGTTCCGACACGGAAATCTCCACCTTCCAACCCCCGCAAGGCCAGACTTGCGGGGCATACATGCAGCCATACCTCGACGGGGGAGCTTCCGGATACCTGCAAAACCCCGACGCGACCGCCGACTGTGGATACTGCTCCATCCGCGTCGCGGACACCTTCCTCGACGGCGTGGGCATCTCCTGGGACAATCGCTGGAGAGACTTTGGACTGGTCTGGGTGTACGTGTTCTTCAACCTCGGCATGACGATCTTCATCTACTGGTTCTTCCGCGTGAGGTCGCACTCGAAGAAGTCGTCCACGAAGTCCTCGGGAGGCAAGAAGGGCGGGGATGACAAGAAGAAGAAGAGGGGAGCTGCGACGGCCGCGAAAATGACCGAGGATGAGAAAGTCGAGAAAACCGACACCTCCTCCTCCGAGGACAACAACAACAACAACCACAACAACAACAATAACAACAACGCCGACGGGGAAATTCAGGCGGAGGCCCAGCGCAACGCTTCCACGACCTCCGGTGGTGGTCGGACGGTGCAGAGGAAGACTTCGAGGACGGCGGGTCTGACGAGGACGGTCAGTGAGATGGGGCAGAATGTTTTGACGACGAACAAGGGACGGTCGAGGGCGAATGAGCGGAACGCGCACGTTTTTTGAGGGGAGGGAGGAGGAATGAGGGAGGGGGAAATGAGGGAGGGGGGGGAGAGAGGTTAAGGGTGGGAAAGTAATGGGTGGGGAGATCTAGATGGGGTGGGAGGGTTCTGTGTAGATGTGTTTCTTGTGTTGCGTTGCGGATTCGTGTTTTTCCAGCGAGGCGTCTTGAGGGGGGGGGGGGTTGGGTGGGATATGGAAGAAGAATAGAGCGGTTGTACAGGACGGAGAGAGAGAGAGAGAGAGAGAGAGAAATAGATACAGAAATCCAGAGACAGATTTTACGACTTGACGGAATCTTCTTCGTCGCTCTTCGATCCTTTGCGGATGTCTTCAACGTCCTCACACCACGATTCGACATTAATTCTTTGCCACTGCTCTGCGCATTGCTCGTCGACGCGGGAGATTTGTGCTTCTTTTTCGCTTCCTGACTCTCTTCCCGTCTACCGGTCGCTTCCTCTCTCTCTCTCTCTCTCCCGGATTATCAATGGTCTTCTCGCCCGCTTGGACAGCTGTCCCGTGCATACTGTCCATTCGAAGAGTGTGCTTGAATGACTTCTTGCTTCCTTCCCTCTGCTTTCTCACACTACATCTATTCAGCAGCACAGTCTGTCTCCTGATATTCGCGACCCTTCTCGCGTTGAGCACCCCTCTTCCTCCCTGTTGGGTCTTTGTCGGGTCCGTTCGTTGGTAGAGTCCGTCTGGTCGTGTTGGTGTGACTCTTGCTTTTTTTACTCATCAGGACTCGGACTAGTTCTATGATCTGTTCTTCGGGGCACGGTCTGTCTCTTGATCTTTGGGAGGAGGCTTTCTCGTTCGAGTCTTCTTCCTTCCTGTTGGGTCTTTGTTGGGCGTGGAGGTCCGTTTGTTGGTTGGCATGGTCTGTATTGTTATGTTGTGGGGACATCTCGTTGTACATCTCTTGGCCGCATTGGGATTGTACTTGCTTGGAGGTCAGTTCACTCGCACGGTCTGTCGTATATACCTCGAGAGCGCTGTCGCAGCGAGGTCTGTCTCTTCCTTGCTGTCGGATTTTGTTGATATGAGGATCGTCCATGAGCATGGTCTGTAATTGTATTGCTTTGGGGATTAACCTCGTCCAAGTCTCATGGTCGCATTGGAATCCTATGTGCTTGGAGGTCAGTTCGTCCGCACGGTCAATATCATGGATCGGGAACACTTCCTTATCCAAGCCTCTCCCTTCCTGTTGGATCTTGTTGGCATGGACATCCATTCGTCAGCATAGTCTGTTTTTGTCTTGTTGTGAGGAAATACTGTAGAAGGTCCCCTCGCCGCATTGGAATCTTATGTGCTTGGAGGTCAGCTCATTCGCACGGTCGAAGTATCATGCATTGGAAACACTTTTCATTCATCGTCGGCGAACCCTTGAGCACTACGTCTTACTAGTGCCGAAGCATCTATGCATGTGACAAACAAACGCCTTCGGTCTCATCTCATCTCTTTCACATGCCCCGCCTCACATTCAGCAGCCACCACTCACAGGCCGGCTCACTTTCTCTCCTTGCGACTCATCCATCCCTTCGCCATCGCCTGAAAGCCAACCAGATCTTCATCCGCCTGCTCAATAGCTCCGAGCATGTGAGCGGCATCATTGCTCACCTGCTGCTGCTGCGCCCGCTTCTTGCGACACGCACGCTGGCGCCACGCCCGCTGCAGCGCTATGACCAGCCTCAGCTCCTCAGGCGGCAGGATGACCGAGGCCAGGTACGCCAAGTTGGCGATCGTCGTGATGCGGTTGGGAACGGCGCGGTCGAGGGTGGCGCGGTCGAGGGTGGCGCAGATGTGCTCGGTCCAGGTGTTGCTGCAGCCAAGGGCAGTGAGCATGTCCTCGACACAGCCCGTATTCTGGGTGTCATTGCCCTTGTACGCAGTGCAGAGAGCGGCCCACGTGCGAACGCTCCCGAAGGAGGTAGTCAGATCCTTCACAACGACTCCCTGCTTGGCGGCGTGGACTGTGGCCCAGGCTTGGAGAAGCAGCTCTGATTCTTCGATCGAGGGGGGTCCGGGTCTCCGGTGGGGATGAACGAACGAGAGGTCACCGCCGGCATGCTTGATGTCGAAGACCACGAGCGGCCAATTTACGAATTGAGTTTGGCCGTAGTAGGTGTTGATCTGGCTCAGGAGACGGAGCGTCTTTTCGCGGTGTCCGTCGAGGATGTCTGAACGCTCGATCTGCGTGGTAGGATAGCCGTCTCGGAGACAGGCGGCGTTGAAAGCATCAAGTGCAAGTTGAATGTTCCACTGCTTCGAAGCATCGCCGATGCAAGGGTAGTGAAGGTGGCGAGATAGGATTGGTCCTCCGGTAAGGTTGCGGCTGGGGGGGCCGTATGGCTCTGTGCACCAGGTGGCCTCCGATAGCATTGTGTCGTCCATCAGGCAGAAGTCGAGTTCACGAGGGTGTCCGTGGTTGGAAAACACGAGAAGCTCGACCAGTTTGACGAGGAAGACGCCATCGCGCATGTCGACGGCAATGTTGTCGATATGGTATTGGATTTCGCTGTCTGGGGCCTGGATGTGGCAGACATGGTAATCCAGCATACGGAGCGCGCGCAGAAGATGAGGCGAGTTTGGCAGAAGCATCCCGCCCAGGGCACTTATCACATCCTCGGAAGTTTTCAACTCTGCTGTGCGCTTGAAGAGTAGTCCTGGAATGTCGCCTTCGTCTTGAATGCGGTCGAGGACCCATATGAGCATCAGACATCGCTGCAAAGTCTTGCACTCGCGTGCTTCAACAATGTCAGTCTCGGTGGCGCCGATTGGGTGTTCCGTGCCGATGTCGTAGATGAAGAAGGACTCGAGGAACAAATTCAGATTCCGCTTCTCGGCGTGAGGATCGATCGTGTTGCCGACCTGGGTTGGGTCGGAAGACGGGAGCAAACGACCAGTCACCACTTCGACGGCAGCAGAAAGGAGCTTTTGGTTGTACGTGTTCGTCCATAGGCTCATGAAAAGTCTTCTCAAACCCAGGTCGCGGGTTAGGTCGGTTGAGTAATAAGGATCAGTCGTTGGCTGGATGGAACCGTACTGCAGCGCGTCCCGCAAGCTGTGATTGATTTGTTTGACCTCTTCCGTGTCGTAGACGCGTAGCATTCGGGCCCTCAGTTCGTCGTGTGAGAGCTCGGTGGGCGAGGCAGTGAGTCCGGCATCGTCAAAGAGGACGTTGATGACGTGTGTGATGGCGGTTTCCTGGTGATCGATCCAATTGTCATCGTAAAGCTCCGGGTGATTCACGGTTCCGGCGATTGGAGGGAATAGCTTGACGCTGGGCCCCTTGATCTTGCGACGCCCTTCCGCGATCGTGTCTCTCAAAGAAGTTGGCGGAGGGACCCTGTCCGCACTCAGTGGGACTTGTACCTTTGATGTCGAAGCGGTTGAGGTAGACTTGACTGGCTTGGCAGTGGTGATGCTCATACCACCGACTTTCTCAATGACTTCGATGATTCCCTGAGGACTCTGCTTGGACTTGGAGGCACTCTTGAGTGGAGCGAGGCGCTGGTCCTTGGCTGATATGATGTCGACGGTCAAAGGTCCTGAGGTACAGTTAGGAATCGTGGACATCCGCTTGGACTTGGGCTTCGGCTTCTGATCGCGATCGATGGGAGGGTGCGTGGAGAGACGCGGTGGGACGTTCTCCTTACCAGTTGGGCTGTGAGGCGTTGTTAGCCGAATACGATCCGGAAGTGTCTGGGAAGTCAAAACTTACGCTCCAGCGATATCAGTGTCAAGGCCTTGGACTTGAGGACTCTGCATGATCTGGCCGAGCGGCATGCGCTTTGGTGCAGCGGCCAACGAAAACCTCTTAGGCTTGCGCGTGGGCTTCTGCTTGACTGCATGGCTCTCATCGGTCGTCTGGAAAGGGTCTTTTGGATCGTCAATGTGGAAGGTGTCGTCCAAGCGGTCTGTGCCAGGGGTCGGTCAGTGAGGCAGATCAGGAGGGGTTGATGTGGAGACTTACTTGTGTTGTGTGCTCCCGGATGGATGGTGAGCATCGTGGTATCGTCGCTTGGGACGAAGATCGTCCGTCTCCTCTCACTGCCATCCTCCTTTGCACCTCCGACTTGATCTCCACCATAGTCCATCCTCTGCACAGAACGCCGCGTGAGATCCGAAATCATCACCTCCTTCGCTCCTTGACTATGTACTTCACGAAGCTGCATGTTGCTGCCGCCGCCGGCCATTTTACGGGAACGGATTGCGGGTTTGCTGAGCAGAGTCTTACCTGACGTCCAATATGGGCCGCTGGAAGCCGGCACACTGATATCCTCCGCCACAAGACCGAGATCGTTCTTGTTGCCTTGTCGAATCGGTGCGCTGCGCATGGCTGGTAGGTATCGTCGCGGCGGTAGGTCGACCGCGCGGGTGAAGTCGGCTTGCGTGTCCTCGCCCATGAGAGCGATGCTCGAGCTCCGTCTTGGAGCTGCTGGAGCCGGGCACGGAGTGTCGCTCGGCAGCATGGTCGATGTGTGTGGTTGTGGTATGGATGAAAGTGTCGAAGCTCAAATTTGAGACGAAGTCTGATTTCGTCGTAGGTGGCCTCTTGGCGTTCTTGGATAGCCGGTGAGGTGCAGTGTTTGCTCCGGGAGCTGAACCGGAGCTGAGAGAAGATGAAGTGCGGCATCCTTGTCGTACACAACGCTCCGTCAACAGATTTCCGAATCCGGCCATGGCAACGTCGGGCTAGTCGTCCCGCGCTAACGCAGCCAATCGTGTTGGAGCATCAGTCGCCGCTAGCTCTAGTGTAGTAGGTAGGCCCAGAGTGGCCAACCGGTCGAATTCCGCATTTCCCGATTTCCGAAAACGCGATCCTCCGTTAGCGCGATTTCCGTAGATATAAAGAGATCCTCACGAGTTTATTCGGGTGTATTCTATACCTATTCGTACTCGCCGTCGTCCTTTTCGCGTCTATTACTATCGTAGTTAAG
>JALRMM010000685.1:0-12619 GCA_026122155.1 Zymoseptoria crescenta
GCTTATAGCTCGCTAAGGAGGAGTAGGCGGCTCGCCGGTAGGTATCTCGTCCGCTATTAGGTTCTATAGACCGCGGGCTCTTAGAGAAGAATTAGAATTATAAGAAGTATAAAGATATCGCAGTGTATAGAACGCTAGCCAGTAATCCCACTAGTAATGAAACTAATTCTTGCTATTGTTAAGTTGCATATACGTGCCTTATAATATACGACTATACGTTACGTAAGCGGCATTCGCCGCCACGCTCGGCGTCGTATTATCCACGTATTATTAACGACCTTACCTAAGGTCTAGAGCTAGGCTATGCCTTAGCCTTCCTTAACACTAGAACAATAACCTTAGGCTAAAACTAGGTAATAGAGTAAAGCGGTTAGAGGGTAAAGTGTATTAGCTATTATAAGGTTTTCGATAATAGGAAGGAAGGAGTTATCTAGTATTAAAACTTCGTCGTCCCGTCTATCGTCTTCTCTTCTTCTTCGTTCTTACGTATAATAATAGTAGTAGCTATAGTAATAGTAATAGTAATAGCACTACCGCCGGATTTTTTCTTCCCTTTTCGTTGTCCGTCTATACCTATTAAAGGCATTACTACTACTATTGTTATTATTATTATTAGCCTTCGCCGCGCCGCCTCTACTATATCCTGCCTTACTACCTATTAGGTACGCGAACTCTTTCCTTTTATTAGTAGTAGTAGTAGCCGCTCGACTACTAGTATTACTAAGTAAGTCGGATAATCTAGTAGCCGCGTAGTATTTAGTAGCTAACGTTCGTATAGGCGCGAGAAAGCTAACCGCCTCTCCGCCCTTACTACTACTATCTCCTACGTATATACTTCGCGTCGTAAGTACTACTACCTCCGCCTTACTTACCTCGCTCGCCTACGTACTACTAGTAGCTATAATATAGTCCCTTTAACCTCGGTCCCTACCTTCTTCTTTACTCCGCCGGTTATTACCCTCTCTAACTATAATATTACCCTCGGCGATAATAATAATACTAGCTTAGCTAGCTTCCCTACTAGTAATTCGCCCTCTTCTTCTCCCTCCCCGCCGGCCTATTAGTAAGTTTAAGATAACAGCTTCCTCGAAAAACAGCTTCTCTATATAAATCGATACTAACTTAATATAGAGCGCCTACTATACCTACTACTACTACTATTAGCCGGCCTATTAGTAGTAGCCGTGCTCGGCTCTATAAGCCTACTAATCTTACGGCGTACTATACTAAATACGTAAATAAGAAGGGAGGGTAGGCAAATATAAAGCCGGCGTAGTAGTATAAGCTCTCGTATATCGCTTATATCGAAGAAGGAGCTAGTATTACGCGCACGCCGGCGTACTCGGAGTATAGGGTAAGGAATAGCCGGGGTATAGTAACCCCGTACCTTATATATACGCCTACCGACGCTACCGTCTTTAATAAAGGCTTAGGTATAGGGAAGTATACTCGTTACTACTTCCGCGGTAATATCTAGTATATATAGAATAGTAGTAGTAGTAGTAGCAATAGTAGAATAGAGTTCGGAGTTTAGCGTTTAGCGATATAATCTAACCTCGTTCGTCGTTCCTCGTTCCTCGTTCCTTATTCCTTAATCGCTTCCTTTATAGACTAATAAGTCTAAACTAGCCGTTACCTTATAAATGTTTTAAACCGCTTTACTCTTAGACTAATAAACCTAGACCCGGTTAGCTTATGTAATCGCGCTAAGAATAGTAACTCTATATACTAGAATAATAAGAAGAAGCTAGAATAATAACTCTAGTTGTTAATAATTATAGCCGTATTCGACAATACGATAGAATTGCTTTAGGTAGTATATATTATATACTTCCTTCTTCTTCCTTTTTATCCTCTTCTTCCCTTCGTTACGTACTATTACAAGCTTTCGCCGCTATTACTAATACTAAGATATCGCGCTCTTCCCTCCCTTTCGAGGAAGTCGATCTAGATACGTTACTAGATAACATAGCTATATATACCGACTAAGTAGAACCGTATACTACTTCCGCCTAGCGCCCTATCCTACCTTCTTCTTCGCCGGCGCTATTAATACTACTACTACTACTACTAAGAGCCGCTACTCCGGCCTCTAGCTATCTTTCTACTCTATACCGTTCTACTCTACGTTACTATAGTAGCCTACTACTACTATCCTCCGATCTATTCGAATTCGTAGACGAAGAAGAAGAAGCTAACGTATCGCCCTCCGCTCTACCGCTACCTCTAGTATAAGCTCCTCCTCCCTAATAGTAATAGTAATAATAAGGTCGCGGTCGACTAGCTAGCGCTAGCTCCGCGGAGCTATACTAACTATAAGAGACTAGCAAGTAGTAGACAAAGTAGGTAGATAGAGTCGGTTAGAATAATATAAAGCTAGCCGAGTAGAGGAAGATCTCTACTATCGCTCGGATCGAGGAGCTACTATAGTATAGTACTACTCGCAATCCGGCCTATAAGAAGTGTATTTTAAGAGAACAGCGTAGTAGTAATAGCCCGTATAAGATATATATATACGAGGCTACTAGTCTATTTAAGAAGGGTAAGGCGTTAGTAAAGTGCTCGCGCTATCGCGTTAGTAGGGAGGTATACGAGTAAATAGCCTTATTTAGTCTTTAGTCTAGAAATCTCCGGTCTTAAGTTCTACCTATAATTTTTTATCCTAATACGATCCTACGGGTATTTTTTGTCCTAATACGATCGGTCGGCTAGATTGTCTAGGGCTCGTAGATTCGAGGATTCGCGGATTCGTATTACATTCGGTATAGCTAGTATAGTTAGTAAGGGCTAGCATTTTTTGTCCTAACGCGATTAGCGATTTATATTAGGATAATAAATCGAGGGATTAGTAGAGGGAGCGGATATAGAAGATAAAGTAGTATTTGCTAGACGAACATAGTAGGAGTATTTAGGGCGTAACGAGATATACGCGCGTATTAAGGGGTTTAAACGTAGGCGGAGGTAGCCTTAGCTACCTACCTTCCCGAGTCGTCCTATTATCGTATACTCGACGACATTAACATTAATATTTAACTATCGCGATAATTATACGACTCCTTCGACACCGATATCTAATGCTACCGATCTAATGCTACTAATCTAATACTACCGATCTAATACTACCGATCTAATACTACTAATCCTAGACGACTGGAATCTTGGAATAATAAGTCGACTCTATTAGAACAATAACTATTAGCGCGACTATAATACGAATATATTAAAAGAGGTAGGACAACGAGGCGTTTACGATAAATAGTATATATACGATTAAGGAACGATATCCTATATACCTAGAATAAAAAGTTATTATAGTTAGAACAAAAAGTTAAGCTACTAGAACAATAAGTCGTATAGCTATTGTTTACGTAATTAAGAGACGGAAATAAGGCTAGAGGACAGCTCTACGATACTATCTAGTTTAAAGGAACGTTGTAATACACGATGTATATATAGTTTTTAGTAAGGAGCGCCCCTTTAACCGCTAAATTACTATTTCTACCGCTACTCTACTACTACTCTACGCTTAACGCCTCGGAGAACTATCGTAGTTTATACCGTATAGATTCTTCTCGGTAAAGGAGATTCTACGACTACTACGGCGACTCTAAGTATGTACCGTCTATAATAGAGCCTATATCTGCTTCCCGATATCTGCTTCCCGGTATTAACCTTATTATCTACGACCCTTACTAGTAAGATAGTACGTTAACGAGTAGCCGCCGCTGCCGCCTACTCTTCTTCTTCGCGTATACGCTTTAGCGTGCCTATTAGTCCTATTCCGGTTACTAGACGTAGACGTAGACGTAGAGGTAGAGGTAGAGGTAGAGCTAGACCGGCGAGGACGCTAGTAATACTACCTATCTAAGTAGCCGCTAGTCTAGAAGATCGCTACGACTACGACTACGACTACGACTATAACTACGACTACGATTACGACTACGATTACGATTACGAGCGGAGGGATACCTTGATACGTAAGGCGTTAGCGCGCTACGACTTCTTAATGCCGGTCTAATTCTTCTTATAGCGTACTACTATAGCCTCCCTAGACGCACCTAGAGTACCGGCTATCTGTCCTATAGAAGTAATAGCGGTAGTAGTAGCGACAAACCGCTTAGTCGCCTTCTTCGCCTCGTTATCCTTTCGCTTCTTCTCTCGTACCAAGTCCTAAGTAGCCCTCTAAGCTAGATATACGCGTGGGCCTATCGAATTAAGATACGTAACGAGCTCTAGAACGTCTTGCTAGTAGTCTATCTAAGCTTGGAGCTAGGGAACCTGCTCCTTAACAGTGTCCTCCGTAAAGTTAGCTATCTAGTCTTTGTCTATGTTCGAAAAGAGGTTATATAGCTAGTACTATACGCTATGTAGCATATAGTACTCTAGAGGCACGACAAACTTAAGGAGACGATAGTTGAACATTAACATAGTCTTCTTCTATGTCTACTCCACGATTATTTCTAGTGCTATACTACGGCGAGTAGTAGCCGATAGCTTACTCGACTATAAGGCCTAGTAGCGGCCTTAGTTCGAATTTATGCTTATCCTCGAGCTCGGAGTTATAGAAGTTATAGTAGTGCTCGTAGGGAATAGGCTCCTAGAAGTACTAGCTCTCGCCCTTACTAAGGTGCTCGTTAATCTTCTTACGAAAGTAGCTACTAGTATTGTTATTACGATAGTAGTCGTTAATAACTAAGCGAAAGATCTTCGGATACTTCTTACGCTTAGCAACCTCCGCCTTAGTAAAGAACGGTCTGCTGTCCTATCCGAGTGTAGACTAACCGGCTAGCACTTTATTGTCCTTATGTTTAGCTTTAGACTTACTTCCAACTTCCTTACCTAGATTTATCTTATTACCCTCCGTAGCGCTCTACGACTTATAAAGGCGCGAGCTAGGCCGGATCGTACGCGTACGGCGGCTTCGAGGAGACGGTATAGTAGCTAGTAGTAGAGCTCCTAGTAGTAGTGCGTTCGGATTAACGTAGGGGATAATCGAGGTGCCCTCTAATCCTAGACGCAAATACTTCTAGCCGTTATCGAGCTCGTATAGAATAAATAGGATACCGATGCTATATACCTTCTTACTAAGAGCATTAATAACCTTAATGCGCTAGCTACGGCCGAGACGCTATATATAGTCCTCGATGCTCTTAGTAATAGGAACCCCGACCTAGATTATATACTTAATGTCTAGCACATTCGTGCCGGTACTAATAGCCGTAGTACC
This sequence comes from Zymoseptoria crescenta, assembly GCA_026122155.1. Taxonomy (NCBI): domain Eukaryota; kingdom Fungi; phylum Ascomycota; class Dothideomycetes; order Mycosphaerellales; family Mycosphaerellaceae; genus Zymoseptoria; species Zymoseptoria crescenta. The sequence continues at coordinate 5,228 of JALRMM010000685.1, forward strand.
GCCTATAATACGGATCTAAGACTGTTAGCCGAGCTTCTTAAACTCTTCGTACCGCTTGTCCTAGTTATGCTTTGCTATATACGTAGTATAGAACTAGACGATCTTATCGATATTATAGCTACTACTCCCGTCGTCGGTATATTAGTGCTAGACTAGCTCTTATTTCTTGGTTATCGCTACTAACTAGGAACGAACGATAACATAGAACTTACTAACCTTACTCCGGCTATCAATAAATACTAGGGCTTTATTAATGTTCTATAGTATTGCTTTACTATCCGCATCGACCGCCTTTCGTAGGAGGAAGTATAGGAAGTCGTATCTAGCGTTCTTCGGTAGGATTGTCTTAATAAGATAGGTAGTATTAGGACGATTAATGCTACTACGGATAATACGAGTATAGAAGGGCTCGTCGCCGACACTATGCAAACTAATGCCCTCGTTACTAAGTAAGAACTCCTCGGTCTCCTTCGAAATCGTAGTAGAGTAGGCTAACATTAGAGTATTAGTCCGTAGAATCGCACGTAGACCGCTAATCTAAGTAGATTCCTCGCGAAACGTCTACTACGTATAAGCTAGATAAGCCTTATCGATAACGAGTAAGCCGATCTTATTATATATACATTTAATTAAATCGCGGAAGTTTAGCTCGGAAGTAGTCTTAGGGCTAAGGATCCAATACGTACGGTTACTATACTCGAGTTCTTCGAGCTAGTTCGGATTAGCCTCCTTGTTCTCTTTAGTAATATTAATTAGTCGAATAAGGCCGCTACTCGATAAAGCCTTCGCGATACGCTATAGATCCTCGGCATGTTTATTACTAATACGATTAAGAGGTATAATCCATATTGTAATTAGACTAGTTAGGATAGTCGCCGCCTAGAACTAGATGCTCTTGCCCTTACTAGTCCGCACGATATTAAGGACGTCGTATTGTCCGAAGATAATTACATTAATAATATTAACCTAAATCTCCTTTCGCTAGAAGTCCTTAGTCGGATATAGTAGCTTAAGGACCTTTACTAGCCCTACGACGACGATATCTCGCTAAACGTAGATAGCTTAAGGGTAGCGACCGACGTTGTAAACTAGCTACTAAACCTACTTAATCGATAGGTATAGAATTAACGTATACTACGCTCGAAAGTACGCTTCGTAGTCGCGAGGATAATTAGGTAGTAGCACCGGTAGGTATTCGAATTAAGGGCGCTTACGAGTAATTGCTCCGCGAATGCGAGGAGGTAGTGCTACTACTACATACTTATTATACATAGCCTACTCGGTATTACGCTCGTCCTTTCTAGGGTAGAAATTAATACGCTCGGTATCGTACCTAGCGCTATACTTATACTACTTTAGCTCGGTATCGACCTTATCGCCGTAGACCTCTTCTTTATAATATAAGTCGTAGACTCCTACGTCTTGTTCCTTAATAGCCGGCATCGGATATAGTTAAAGTATAATAGTTACTATACTAGACGAATAAGCGAAGGGCATAGAGGCGGCGTATGGTTATTATACGTATCCTACTTAGCATTTATCTTATTTCTATCGCGGAAGAAGTTAATGCGCTCGTTCGTATATCGGCCGCTCTTATACTACTTAATCTCTATATCGAACGCTAGACCGATAAAGTTCCCTTCGTACTAGATATATCGGTCCTTAGTCTTACCCTCGTTCTTACTAGCTCTAGGATAACCGTATTTAATATAGTTAAAGTATTTACGCGAACCGCTAGATAGACCGGATAGATCGCCTAATTACTATATACTACCTATATTAGTATCGTTATCTTAAGGTTGCTGCCTAGATATACCTCTACTACTAGGTATAAGCGTATTACTAGATAGATCGCCTATACTAGTTATTAGGGTGTCTTGCTCTTCTTACCCTCCTCGGCCTTACTAGTCTTATTACGCGTTACTATCTTCCGCGCCTTGCTCGCGTACTACGAAGAAGTCTCTTACGTTAGTAGGTTGTCTCTAGTTCCCTACGCCTCTTCCTCTTATACGCTTTACTTTCCTACCGCGTTTAGACATAGTACTAGTAATAGTCGTTCGTATACGTATACGTAGGCTTAGGGTTTAGTAGTTTGGGGGTTTCGGTATTAGTATCGATATTAAGACGAAGAAGAGAGAGATAGGGAGAGAGATAAGAGCCGGAGGAGGTGTTCGAAGGGCTAAGAAGAGGTTGCATAATTAACGTAATTTACGTATACGGGTTGTCCGTAAAGCTACGTTAGAACAAAAAGTCGATTTACCTAGGTAGGGCTAGAGGGAGGCAATATTAAGACTTAGTCGGACAGCAATAGGAATACTTAGAGGTATAAGATTAGGTTATTGCGATTAAGGCGCTATGTTTAGCATGTTCAAACGACTATTGTTTACCGTTATGTTAGGGGTTAATTAATAAGCGAAAGCTATAGCGCATAGGCTCTATTTATGTATTTTCTATTACGTAGAACCCGGCTTTTAGGCTATCGTAATATAGACAATTAATTTCCGTTCTATATACGATTTTCCAGGACCCGTAATTCCAGATTTCCGCTATCTAGTATAGTTGTTTTGCTATATTAATCCGTATACTAGTAGTAGGTACCCCGTAACGCTCCAAACGTCCTTTAGGCCCTAAAGTACCTTAGGCGCTCTATAGAGAGACCTCCTGCCCCTTATATATACCCTATACCGATCTAGTTAGTATAGATAGTACCTACTATACGGATATATAAAGGTGGAAGTAGCGTAGCTACTAGAAGAAGTTACGAATCCGCGAAGCGGAAATAAGGCCGAAAGCGGTATATAGCTAACGTTACTTTAGAATAATAAGTCGCTTACGTTAGAATAATAACCTTAGGTACTAGAATAAAAAGGTCTTCTCGGAGGAGCGCCTAATAGGAGGTAGTCTAGGACTACCGCTACGCCGTAAGCTTTTACTAGTCTAAGTACTCGTAGCCGATTATACTAATTCTATCTTTTATAAGCCTTCTTACTAGCCTTCTTACTAGCCTCGCCTCTAGAACGCGGAGATTACTACGAAGCGCCTAGTCTCGGCTTAAGTCGAGGAGATCGGGTATATAGGTACGTGTTAGTAGTATAAGGGGGGAGTATACTTAGACTCCAAACTCCCGTCGGATAACAGTAGTATGCACTGGAGGTGCGGTAAAAGAGGGCTATAGAAGGTAAATATGTAAAAAGAAGACGAGGGAAGGTAGATAGGGGGGCAACGAGGAGGTAGATTCAAGTACTGTGTGCTATTATGCCTTCGAAGTGCTAAAAGGGTAGGATAATAGAGGATAAAGTCTATTAGCTGCCTAGCGACGAAGGTAGCACTACTAGATATACGTAACTAGAGCGACTTTCCCTACTATAAGCTTCCCCTAGCTAGTATCTAACCTAGATACCAAACAAGAGATAGACTAGCGACCTAAAGCGCCGCTGCGTACTGCTTAAACTAAAAGAAACAAACTTAACATGTCCTATATACACGCCCTTATGCGTAAAAACCCTCTAGAACTAGCACTAGCATTGTCCTTGTCGTATAGTACTAATGTAGACCTATCCTATCCTAGGGTTTTGCACCCGCCTCGTATGTCGCATGCATCTAAAAAAGAAAAGAACAAAAGAAAAACCCATTAAAACCAAAGAACTCCCTTAAAATTCGCTCCTAAGTCGTCGTCGGTATTATTTCTTTCCTAGACCAAAATGCGGAAATAGTCTAGTAAGCTACCTCGGCTACTATCCCTAAGTACCCGCCTCCTAGAAACGTACTCGTCCTATAGTCCTATACTTGCTAGTAAAGGGAACCTCCTAAGGGAGTAAGTCGATAAACTCCTACTAAGTAACGTGTTTATACTTAACATCCTCTAGATCCTTAACTAGTACTTCGTCTATACGAGGGCGCTTCGACTAGTAGTTCTTTAGATCGGCCTCCTTTACCCGGTAGAAGGACTTGTTACCGAAAGTAGTCCTCTTAATAGCCCGCATTCGCTAGTAGTTACTAGCGAACTAGTAAAGGGCACGCTCGCGCTCTATCTAGAGGTACTCCTTTAGCTTCGCTACGCTCTCGAACTAAGTAAGTCGCCTTAGCTCGGAGAGAACGCTAGGATTGTCCTACTTAGTACTACTAACTAGCGCGCTCGAAATAGGGTTGCTAGTAGTAAGTCGAACTAAGGCTGGAAAGGCGTAGGGGATAGCTCTATACTTGTTCCGAAGTCTAGAAGGGGTACGCTCCGGAGCAGTTATATCCCTATACGCCCTACTAAGCATCTCCTAATTACTAGCCTCTACGCACTCGAGCGAGCCGTTATCTCGGTAGGCAATAAACTAGGGAAGGATAGTGCGGCGCTCGGTCTTCGCTACGTAATCTACTCTATAAGGAAGATAAGGTGTAGTAATACGGACATTACTAGCCTTATAGGGCACGTATTCCTACTTAAGTCTATGTTTATCTAGAAAGCTCTAAGGGAGGACTATATAGTCGATCTTCTATATAGCACCCTCGGTACAATCGTAATCGCGCATCCACTTATACTATACATTAAAAACCTTCGTCTTCTATATGCCCTTAATAAGCACTATATAGTCGTCCTTCCCCTCGTCGGTAAGAGAGACAGTCCCCTAGACTTAGAAGATCCTACGCAGTTCCTTAATTATCCGAGTAATATTCAGATCGATGTGCTTGAACATAGTATTATCTCCAATCCCGGTGTACTTAGCGTAGTACGGGTATAAGAGAAGCCTATGCTCGTAGTCTAGCCGCATAATAACGTATAGCAACTAGTACCTAATGTCCTGTCGAATAAGTTGCTAAACTTAAGAGTAGAACATAGTCCGGAGCTAGCTATAGTTGTCCTAGCTATTAATCTTCCGCTAGTGCCAGAGGTACATGTCTATCTCCTCCTTAATAATATCCTTTAGGAAAAAGGGCTTCTTATCGATTATGATTTTCGTGTCGTTTGCTAGCTAGTCGAATAGAGGGAAGTTAAGGGTACTATCCTTCTTAAAGGCGGCGTAGTAGGCATTAGTAATACCGAGCGCCTCCTTCGCAATGTCCCTAAAGTAGACTTTCTTCTCCTTATTAATAAGGTTGTAGTAGATGCTACTAAGGACTGGTTTCTAAGGCGTATTCTTAAAGCGGTATAGACTAAGGAAGTCCGAGGGACGAACAGGACGCGCGTGCTTAAACTAGTAGAAGTAGGTATTAGCACCCGTCTTATAGTCGCTTAGCTTTTTCGTATCGCCGTTAAGCTAAAGGAGTCTTATATAGGAACAGGTTCTTATTAGTCCGAGACCCCTTCTTAACTTTAAACCCTAAGTATCGAAGGAGGTCCCTAGTATAATCTATGCAGAGATATGCCTAATCCTTCTAAGGTAGTAATAGATCCGGGTATAGTGTTTAAAGGCACTTAAAGAATAAGTTGGCGTTCGCGAGCCTCTCCTTACCTACTAGGTTCCGAAGCCTATTAATTAGAGAAATTACCTATGGACTAGCTAGCTCGTAGTTGCACTTATCCTTTCGTGGAGCATCCTTCTTTAGAATAATACTAGTAGCGAGCTAAGACTCGCTAATAGCAATCGAAAGTAAGCGTACTCGACCGGTCTTTCGGGTAGGCGAAGTAGCTCCCTAGATACTATCTTCTAGTTTAGTACTACCGGGGGTAGTTAGCTATAAGTTTCGTCGGTCCCTAGTAGGGGTCTTTAGTCCGGAGACTAGCTGTCCTAATCCTAATAGGGTGTTAGAGAAAGGAGTAGTGCGGTCGGGTAGGGTAATAGGGGACGGAGGTCCTTATTTCGAGCTAGTAGTACGGGAGCGGGTGCTTATAGCGGGAGGTACGTCGATCTGCTTTTACGGTGTAGCCCTAGAGATTACCGTAGAACTGGAGCCGGAGGCTATAGTAGTAGGTTAAGCTACCTTGTCGAAGACCTAGCCGCGGCTATCGAAGTGTAGGCCGAACTTGCTCTTAAACTTATCGTACTACTCTTACGATAGACGATCTAGCTTCCTATCGGCGATAACTATAAAGTCCCTCGTAACATACTCCCCCTTTACTAGGCTTACTCCCCGCGAGGTGCCTCGAAGGTGTCGATAGAGTAGCTCGTACGATAGTAGATGCGCTACCGAGTCTCCCTCCTTACTACCCGTCTATAAAGGATACGCATTCGCTACGCGCTAGACCTACTTAGCTATGTTTTCGGATAGCCGGATATGTTTCTTAATCTCCGGGTTCTTATTTATAATAGCATCGCCCCAGACCTTTTAACACGCATCCTATACTAACTTCTTCCTATTACGAGATTCTTTCCTAACGGTAGCTACCCTCCTTAAGTTCGGGAAAGCGGCGTCTATGTTGTCCTCCCCCTTGATTTCCTACCCGTCTACGAGGAGTAGTAGAGTCTTATACTCGAGATAGAGATCCTAGATCTTCGAAATAAACTCCTAGACCCCTTCTTTCCCTACTTAAATACCCGAACAATGCTTAAAAGGATCTACTATCGATCCTTCTCCGGTAGCTCCTTTACGAGCCTAGATAGCTTATCCAAGTTACTAGTGCTATACGTAGCCCGAAGTGCGCGCTACACTTTACCTATAAACGTAGTAGACGTTTAGAGGCTGTTCTCGATCTTCCGAATTTAGTCCGCTATTTCGTACGTAGACTATACTAGCGAGGTAACGTTCCTATTACTAAGTAGATAGGTGCGCTCGTTGCGCTTCTAGTAATAGGTATCGTTACGCGCTCGTTACGCTTCTAGTAATAGGTATTATTGCGCGCTCGTTACGCTTCTAGTAATGGGTATTATTACGCGCTCGTTACGCTCGATTAGTAGGTTACGCTAATGCGCTCGGTCGGAGGTAATTAAGTAAGGTATAGGAGTGTACGTATAGGTTATGTAATAATTAATAGTGTAAAGAAAGAGGGGAAAGGGAAGAGAGAAGATGTAGTAGGTGTTAAGGAGGTAGAGGTTATCGAGCTAAGTGCGGAAATAGAGGTATTTATAGCGGTAGGGACGGGCCTAGCTAGTAATACGCGTGAATTTTTCGGTAATTATTAAGGGCGCTTCTAATTGTCTAAGGAGCAGCTAATTATAGTGTTTTGCAAGTAATTGTAGTGTTTTGCAAGTAATTATAGTAGGTGTTTATAAATGTTAGAGGCGGCATATAATCCGGTGTAATTGCCCTCGATTATTAGAAGGGTAATATTTGCTTGTGAATTTTCTTTAACTCCTTCTAATTGTCTAAGGAGCAGCTAATTGTAGTGTTTTTGCAAGTAATTGTGGTAGGTGTTTATAAATGTTGGAGGCGGCATATAATTCGGCGTAATTGTCCTCGATTGTTAGAAGGGTAATATTTGCTCGTGAATTTTCTTTAACTCCCTCCCCTACTAACCTAAAAAAA
>JALRMM010000686.1:0-12594 GCA_026122155.1 Zymoseptoria crescenta
ACTTAGTCGTATATATATATAGATATATATAAAGGCTGCCTAGAGTAAAAGGTCTATATTAGGTAGAGATATTAGTAATTAAGGGCCTTAACATATTCCCAAACGTGTTTGCAAACATGTTCGGGTCCTAGGGTTAGGGTTGACCTTTATCCAGTTCGATTTTCTTGGGCCCGACTAAGAGACAACGTGTTTAGCAACATAATAAGGAACACGATGTGGAACATATTGCGCTTAAGAACATTAGCATTGGTATTTAGCTTTTTCTAAAACTGTTAAACGGGATTTTCTCGCCCCAAAATCCAAGGGAGATGCTAAACATGTTCTCTAATATAATAGCGGAGGTAATGCTACTATAAGGCGGGGAGAGACAGAACAAGTTCCAAGGTATGTTAACGAACGTAATGCACAACATGTTCGCAAACATGTTCTTAATCCTCCTCCTCCACCTCGTAGAGGCCGTCCTCGAAGAAGAAGAGCTAGCTAGCGCAGTCGGGCGAGAGGTCGTTAAAGTAGGCTATAATACGTTAGCGAACACGTTAAGCAACACGATAGGGAACATATTACTCTTCTGTCCGATCGCCTTATAGGTGCCGTAAGGTACCTCGCTACCCTAGCTCTTAACTAACTTCTTTATCTTAGCAAAGTTGAGCTACAACGTGTTAGTTAATATGTTTCGTAGCGTAATGTTAAACATGTTACCGAGTCCTTGTTCCGACCCCGAGTAATCTAGATAAGCTCCGGGCGCATATCCTTAGCCTTGCCCTTAGCCTATAGGGCGGGCTAAACATATTAGTAAACGCGTTCCTTAACGTGTTTGGGAATGTGTACCTTAGAGGCCTTGGGGGCGGCGCCGGCGGTCTTCTTAGCGGAGGAGGGGGAGACAATAGGGCCCTGAACATGTTAGTTAACGCGTTCCGCAACGTGTTTAGGAATGTGTACCTTAGAGGCCTTGGAGGCGGCGCCGACGGTCTTGGTTAGGGTCTTGCTAGTGGAGGGGGAGACAACAGAGTCCTAAACATGTTAGTAAACGTGTTCCGTAACATAATAAGTATTATATTTACCTTCTTAGATACTTTAGATTCTTCCTTAGAGGAAGAATTATCCGAGACTACTATAGCCGGAGTCTTAGTAGCCTTCTTCTTGTCGACCTTCTTGCGGGGGGTGCTACGAACACGTTAGCTAACACGTTTCGCAATATATTGTTAAACGTGTTTACCGGGCCGACTAGGCGCCCTAGTCCTCGGCTGTCTTCTTAGCTAAGTAGGTCTTAATTATGTTCTTATAGAAGGCTACCGAACGTATTAGTAAACGCGTTGCGCAACGTGTTCGGGAATGTATTACCCTTCGCATTGTCTACCTTCTTAGAATCCTACCGACCGCCCTTCTTAGTATTACCCTCTAAGTTCTCGATAGTAAATCCGTACTAAAACATATTAGCTAACATGTTTCCGAACGGGCTAGCCGAGCTCTTACGTTGGTCTTATAGTAGTTACGTAGGGCGCCGGTGGTGTTATATACCTTCTACAACACGTTAGTATATGCGTTCTCAAACGTATTCGGTATTAATATACGCGGCACTATAGTAAGCGCTCGTCCTCTAGATCCGATAGGTCTAGACTCGAGTTATCCCCCTCCGGCGTAGTAGACTTCTGCGAATATGTTAATTAACATGTTCCTTAATGTAATGTGTAACGTGTTTATGCTTACCTTAAGACGGCATATTAACTCTCCTAGGTAGATGTCCTAGCTACGGATAGTCTTGCTATCCTCCTTCTAAAGGTTTATTAACATGTTGCCTAACATGTTCTAGGATGTAATAGCTCTTACGATTAGCATCTCCTCGAAGCCGATAATAGCCGTACTATTACTAATATACTCCTTATACTTGTTATAGGCGCCCTAAACATATTAGCTAACATGTTCGGATTCCTATTTCGATTGTCCTTTCTCTTACACAGTTTCCTAGCTGCTTTCCAGACATCTTACTAATCGTGTTAGGTATGGTGTTAGGTATAGTGTTAGGTATCGTGTTCGGGTATCGTATTCGGTATCGTAGTAGGTATCGTGTTCGTGTTCGAGGGGGGGGCTATAGTACTCTATAAAACATGTTAGCGAATGTGTTCGTAAACATGTTACTATTGCATTACTTCTGTCACGTGCGCATGTGAAAAGCTAGATATCGTTAGATATCGCTTTTCCTATGCGTACGCAATAGAAGCGATGCAATAGCAACATGTTATAGTGCTGGATTGTTAATAATTGAGTACTCACATTAGTAGTGGTGATGATTGTAAAGGAGAAGGTTTAGAATTAAGAAGTGGTCGGCTTGGCTTTCGAGTGGTGTGCCGAGCTTAGTAATGGTCGGCTTGGCATCCTGCATTGGTCGGCCGAACTGAATCCTCCGACGGACCTAGGCTCTGCGGACTCGCCCTTCGGATGTATTGAGCCTTGCGTTTCCCCTGGAAAGTCAGCATGTCGTCGCTGCTGTCGCATCGATGCCTGAAGCATGGCCCTGGATCAGGAAGTCGGCCGGGCACTCGGCACCTTGAACCCGCGTCCACCACGATCTTTATGCAACCACGGAACATCTGCAGGTCGTAAGAGAAGTAGACGCATCTCGCATGTTGTTCACTTCTTAGTCTTTCCTCCGCCTAGCCTACTCTACTGCTCGTGCGTCCCGCTAGCACTGAGCAATGGTCCCGAAATGGCAGTGTGCGTTCGTGAATCGGACGCATTCTGACACTTCCCATGTATGCTGGAAGCAAGTTGTCTTCAATTTTTCTGCGTTCTGCTTTCAGGCTGAGACTTGCCGATTGGCGCCATCTTCGATTGTCCAGTTTGAGGTCAGATCCGCCGGCACCTGGCTGTGAGACGCTTGTGTCGCTACCATACACGACGGCTGGTATATCGGATCGCCGACGAAGCGACGTCTGATCCAAACCTCCTCGCTGCCAGATGGGTGGACACCTTAAAGTCGACGTGGCGATGCGAATCGCTCTTCTGGCACCTGGCCGACTATTCACGCCGAGAACTGATGTGAACGCGACTCATGCTATTCCCAGGTCGTATCTCTTGGCGGAATACTTCTGGCGGGTCTCGTATCTCGAGGAAAACGAATGACCTCTCCATGGACCCGTACTCGTCGCCCTCGTGTCCAACGAGTACGGGCAAGGCCGATCGTGTTGCGGCCAGTATACAGCAAAGTGAAGCTCGACACTGCAGCAGATCCTTGGCCAAGACACGAGATCCCCACCACTACGTCGTAAACCCGCTTTCTCGCCTTCGTATGTTCAATTAAAGATTGGCGGATCTTCGACTCTCCCACGGTCTACCCCGAATGGAGCTAGTCTGATGAGGAACTTCCTATGAATAGTACAGCGCCACAAGATCGACAGGTGGAGCCCGGCGTCATTCTTGTTGAGCCGTTCGTATGCTACGATGGTGGGTGCGATTGAGTGGACTCTGTCGGTCGGAACGGCGACGATGCATACGAGATCCACCGCACTCATGGTCTCTCGGCAAAGCGCCGAATGACGAAGTACCTGTACCCATTCAGAGCAGCACGAGAGATATATAACACCCGGCCATCCACATCAAGTCTTCCCATCATCACACACTCGACAACTCACTACAACAATTAACTACATCCACCACTTCACAAGACCAACCAACAACAACGACGATCCAAACCAAACACTACCAACCGACCACCACCACCACCACAATGCAGTCCTTCATCCTCACTTCTGCCCTCGCCCTCATGGCCGGCTCCGCCGTGGCCGCTCCAACTGCCTGCCAGGCTCCTGCTCCAGCAACCTCCCAGCCCGCCTCCTCCGCCGCCTACCAGATCAAGAACTTCCACACCCGCAAGCCCGACGGCAAGGACATCACCTCCGTCTCCTTCGACATCCTCGCCACCAACGGCGGCACTCTCGACTTCCAGTGCACCGCCTACGACTCCTGGCTCGACAAGCCGGCCGAGAACTTCGAAGACGGCCACGTCTACTCCTGCGGCAACACCTCGCTCTTCCGCTGGTCGTACTCCGAGGTCGACGAAGGCAAGAAGGGTCGCCTCTTCTTGTGGCAGGGTGCTTCCCCTGAGACGTCCATCGGCGGCGTCACCCAGATTCCGGACCCCTACTGCCACGCTGGAGGCAATGGACCGAACGACTTCATCTGTGTCGTTCCTGAGCAGGCCGGCAATGTCACCATCTCTTTGGCTCCGCAGTAGAGGATGAGATGGTCGATGCAGGGAGAGGGTCTCTCTTTGCGAATGAATGATGAACGATCGTATGCACGGGATTCGGCGTCTTTGAAGATTAGTGTGTGAGAGAGTTTAATAATGATTTAGAATGAGTGTTTACATACCTTAGCGATCTTATAGGGTCTATTTAAGCTGCGAAATATCCGGTATTTACAATATTGCAGCTGATTACAAATTAGCTATACCTTTGCAACCGAATTCAAATTAGCAGTAGTATAGTAATCCAAAAGATCTAAGTAGGGTGGAAATAGTTTAAAGACGACTAGTAGTGTTAATTACGGTTCGAAAGCGGTTAGTAGCGTCAACCACGGCTCGAAAGCGGTTAGTAGCGTCAACCACGGCTCGAAAGCGGTTAGTAGTGTTAGCTACGGCTCGGAAGCGGTTAGTAGTGTTAATAACGGCTTATTAAAGTTCTATCGCAAAGGTGCGGCTTATTAGAATTCTATTATAAAGGTACGGCTTATTGGAGTTCTATTATAAAGGTACGGCTAAACACCGGCTGTTTTACTATTAGATCAAATTTTACTATTAGATCGAAGTTTACTATCGGACGATTAGTCTTAGCTCTCCTACGGAGTAACTCTTAACCTTACCTCTACGAAAACTTTACCTCCTCTTACGCCTTACGCCTCTTACGCCTACTACTACCTCGCCTCCGCCCTTAAACTTCTCCGTAATAGCAATAGTAGTAGCAGTTATAATAGTAGTAGCAGTTATAGTAGCAGTAGTAATAGCAACAGCATTAAGGCCGCTTGCTCCTTAAAAAGAGACCGTTTAGGCGTCGGTCCTTTTCTTTCCCTTTTTAGCGACTACCTACCTATCGGTCCGCCCTCTATCCTCCCCTAAAAGCGACTGTTTAGGCGTCGGTCCTTTCTTTCTCCCTTTTTAGCGACTATTTACCTATCGGTCCGCTTCTTCTCTTCTTTTTTTTCTCCGAGTAAGTTGTCTAGTTGTCTACCTTGCAATAGATTAGTCTTCTAACAGACTAGTAGCTCGAACGAATAGACACTAAGATATATATATATATATATATATAGCTACTACTATATCCGACGACGAGACCCGCTCGCGCTCTAGTTCGCTAGAGTTATCGCGTAAGGGTTCGCCCTTGCTAGGACCTCTCTCGGATCGCGCGGTATGTTATATTGCTTCTTCTAGTTCGCTGCATTTCATTTCTATAAGGCTCTTTATTGTCTAACACTTTAAGTCCTATATTCGTATTACATAGAAAGAATACATAGAAAGAATATATAGAAAGAATACATAGAAAGAATATATAGAAAGAATACATAGAAAGAATTAGCTACTTCCCGCTCTCGTAGCGTCGACGACCGTAGCACTTAACCTAGCGGTTCAAAGATAAATTATCGCAGCTTAACTTAGCGGTCAAAAAGTTAGTAATCGCAGCTTAACTTAGCGGTTATTAATTAATTAAGTTAATCGTAGCTTAACTCTGCGTGCATTAATTAATTAAGTCTGTATTTATACGTTAACTAGTTAACATCTTAATAAAGTCTACATTCGTTAACATATTAAGTCAAACCGTTAAGCCTACCTTTAATAGTTAGCACGTTAGGATGTTAACGAAGCATTAAAGTTTGCGATTAAGCGTTAACATAATAAGTTAATCCATTACCTCTATTAATCTATTAAGTCGAGTTAAGTTAACTATGCGTCCTATCGTCCTTATACTCGCATCTTATTACGCTAGCATCTTGTTAAGCTAGCATCTTATTACGCTAGCATCTTGTTAAGCTAAGTTATAAATTCAAGGACTTTAATGCGCGGCATCCTTTTAAGCAACTAATTAACCCGCCTTCTTATTGTAACTAATTAACCCGCCTTCTTATTGCAACTAATCAACCCGCCTTCTTATTGTAACTAATTAACCCGTCTTCTTATTGCAACTAATTAACCCGCGGCTCTACGACTTCCGTCTTTATCTAGTATCCTCTAACCGAATACCAGAGTCTGGACTTTCTACCGCTGGACCTTCTACCTGCAATCTCTCGTCCTTGCTCTTGTTTACCGTTAGCTACTCGTTACTACGGTAAGGTACTAACAGTATATATAGCAAATTAAGAATAGCCTCCGCGAGAACCGTAAGCTCCGAGGTACCTCGAAAGAGGTGCCTCCGGGCTCTATAACTCCGGCGTAGACTAAGTCGTTCGATTCGGACAATAAAAAGTTTACTACGATAGAGCACAAGGTGCGGTGGAAGTAAGTATTTAGTCTTAAGTCTTAAGTCTCGAGGCTTAAGTCTTAAGTATATAGCCGTAGTATGCTAACTATATAAAAGGCACTTCCTCCTAGCCGCGTATCCGATAAAGGATAAAACTATCCGCAAGGTCTACGGTAATACCGAGGCTTGCCCGGTAGATAGCCCTTTATATACTTAGGGCTAGTAGAAGATCCTGGGCGCCCGCTACCTTAAGACGGGTGTACTAGACCGTGGCGAAGTAAGTACTCTATCCCTATTGTCCTTAAGACTCTGTCCTTAAGACTCTGTCGTGTTCAGACTACTAATAACTATGTAGGCCTACGTAAAAGACCTCGCCTCGAAAGAGGCTATACTTGTAGCGGCGGACGAAGAAGCTACGGTCGCCTGGTTTAAGAACTACTTCTCGCTAGAAGCCTTCTTCGCCGTATAAGTATAGCTAAGATTCTAGTCGACAGTATCGCTAATAGGTATATATAGCTTCTACTACCTAGACGACCGCTTCGACTTCGAAGAAAGCTCCGGTACGGGCAAAGCCTTCTGTCGCTATAAGTCTTACGTAGGTAGTATCGTACTGCTATACTGCTAATATATAAGGTAGATATGTATAGCAATATCTACACGGAGATCTTGTTAGCCGAGCGGGCCTATAAAGCGTACTCGGGTAGCGACCGAGACGCTAATGCCCGTAATTAGCTAATAGCTACATACGATATGCTGCCGTAAGTACAAGTGCGAGTTGCGAGTTGTGCGAGTTGCGAGTTACGAGTTGCGAGTTACGAGTTACGAGTTGCGAGTTATATATACTAACGGCTATATAGAATCGATAAGTATTAGGACGAGCTAGGCCTCGACTACTTTAAACTAGTAGCTAAAGGCCCTAAGGGCAAGGGCAGCCGCAAGCGTAAGGTAATACTTACATACTGCGCCTTTATGTATATTACGAATCGCATCTATAGTCTATAAGCTAACATATATATATATATAGGTCGTCGATCTCTCCGTATACGCGCGTACTAGGGCGCGTAAGTACTACTTCGGCGAGAAGCCGACCGCTCCTACTCGGCCTACTATGTCCGAGTAATTTTGTTTTTCTTTACGTTCTGCTGCTACTACTAGGTGTGCCTTCGGGCCAAAAGTTCTTGTTTTATCGCGGCGGCGTTCGGTGTCGGTGTTTTTATAGGCTAAAGGCCAGATAATACTCTCGGTAAGAGAATAGCTTCGGCTAGTAATGCTTAATAAATAAAATGAATGTTTACGACACGATCCACTAACTCCTTAGCTTCTTAATCTATCGAACACTCGGTTAGCAGCCAGCTTACGATTTAATAGTAGCCGACGATTTAATAGCTCCTAGAGCGATAAAGCACTAAACGATAAAACACTAAACGATGTAAACGACGAAGCACTAAGCGATAAACTAATAAAGTACCGAGCGATAAAGCACCGAGCGATAAAGCACCGAGCGATAAGTGTAAGTGTATAGCTAGGTTATTAGAGGAGAAGAATATAGCTAACTCCACTATAAATGTATTATCTATCTCTATTCTTATAGCGAGTATAGCGCTAACACAACTATACCGTCGATAGCATACTTAATACGGGCGACGTCCGATTAGAGTTAGCTCTATATAAGATGTTAGCCCTATTTGCAACTAAATTCGATCGGGCTCTAATTTAAGTTCGACATCCTCCCCTACGACATCTCCTACTCTAACATCTCCTACTCCGACATCTCCTACTCCGACATCTCCTACTCTATTTCCAGCACCCGCTAGATAGATAGCACCCGCTAGATAGACAGCACCCGCTAGATAGACAGTACCCGCTAGATAGACAGCACCCGCTAGATAGATAGCACCCGCTAGATAGACAGCACCCGCTAGATAGACACGAGAAAACTCCGTTGCCGCTGCTAGAATCGGCGGCTTATTAGCTTATTAAATAGCTACAATAAGTGCATTAGTATTATAGAAGAGAAGGCTACTGCGGCGGAGACTTTATATTCTACCGCAACTCCGAACCTCTACCTATGCGTATAGCTTCCTATCGTAAATACAGCGGGCACAACGCTTTACGTTCGTTATCTTCGCTATATCCTCCGTATACCGCCGACATATTGCAAAACCTATCTCTTTATAGCGAGCGTATCGCGGCGCGATTACTCTATCCCTAGTCTCTTTAATCCGAGCTATATGCACTAAAGACTTCTTACGAGCCTCCTTCGTCCGATCCCAGGTCTAGAAGGAAGGATGTTAGATTTAGACTTAACAAGAGCTGGACTTAACATACCGCTAGTACAACGGACAACCTATAGTACACCTACTTTATAGTGTTCTGTAGCTAATATTAGGTAGTGCCTTTGTTACGGCTACTAGCCTTTAGTCTACGCTTGCTTAGAGTCGGAGCTGTTGCTATTGTTAGTGCTAGTGCTAGAGCACGTAGAGTGTCTTCTTCTTCCTCTTCTACTTCCTTATCTAAGGGCACGACAAATTCGAAAGGGTCGGAGGAGGGTAGTAGGCTACTACGGCGACGATAAAGAGCGGGACGGCGTAGAGAGGATAGACGGCTAGAGGCCGGAGTAGGAGCTCTTAGTAGTAGTAGTGCTAGCGAGGGCGAAGGTAGAGAAGGGCGCTAGGTAGGGATAGCAGTACGCGGAGCTTCTTCTTAGTCGGCATATATAGCGACGTCTTTTAGCAACGTATCTATATCGATATCTTCGAAGGGAGGAGAAGGGCGCGACATACTAGTAATAGTAATAGTAATAGCGGCGCAGGCTTATAGTAGTGCGTAACGAGGATAGGGAAGAAGAGGAAGCGGAAGGAAGCATATAATATATACTAGCTAAAGCGATTCTATCGTATTATCGGATCTAGCTACTATTGTCGACAACTAGACTTGTTCTAGCATCTAGAGCAATAGTCGCTAAATCTTCGTATTGTATTATCGTGAAGAATTACTAGATCTAGGCTCGGAGATAAATATAGTAATACGCTAATTAATTCCGTAATACGCCGATTCCGCGTATTACGGAATTAATCCCCAACATTAGCTGCTAGACAATTAGCCGCTGCATTAAGATTACTTACTAGATAGTTAGCCGCTAGATAGTTAGCCGCTATAGGGTTAGCCGCTATATAGTTAGCCGCTGCATTAACATTACTTACTACGTGCCGGAGATGTCCTACTACTCGTAATATAGCTACTACTACGGCGGCGTAGAGGAGCGATCGCGAAGGGCCTTAAATCGTCTCCAATCGTCGAATGCCGCACTTAAACTTGCCTGCTTATCGGCTTATTAAATACCTGCAACAAATGCATAGTTACCTAACTACACCTCGCCGTCGCCGCCCTTACCGCCGCTTAGCCTAAAGGAGCTCGAATCGCCTAAAGGAGCTCCAAAACTAGCCGCTAGCGCTATTTTATTCACTTTACCTATATTAACTATAACAACTTTACTACCTCTATCTAATCGCGAGCTTCTATCCGTTCTAAATAGAGGTTTATAGCCGCATAGCGCAGCTATAGTGCGTTGGCTTTAGGACTGCTCTACCTATTGTCGATTTGCTATAGGTGCGTGCTTTACCTTAAGCAAGTGTTGCAAACATACTAATAGAGACCCTTAGTCGATTTCGGCTAAGATTTCGAGTGAACAAGCACAGCTTGTTACTAGCACTTAACTACCTTATACTGTAGTCTTACTACATTTACTTGTTAGAAAACTATAGCTAGGCTTAAGTGTACCTTCCACTAATCGGTTTAGAGTAATCCTATCCCTAATGTAGTTTACCTACTCGTTTTAGGCGGCGAAAGCTATTAACGGCAACTGGACGTGCATCTTCTTTATTATATTAAGAGGTGTGCTAATTGCAGCAAAGAGGGATTCTATAGCTTAGTACTACTTCCTTAATAGATAGGAAAAACAGTGCTACAGTCCCCGGTCTGTCGGTAAGGCGATATCTCCGGTTAGGAGCATTTACTTTTTGCTCCACTACCGAGACAGCCTTTCAAAACGACCAAGTCCACTAGCACCACAAGGACTCCTTTTAAAATGACTAAGTCTAGCACCGGAAGGACTCCTTTCAAAACGACTAAGTCTATTAGTAATAGAGACAGCCTCTAAAAACAACTAAGTCCACTAGTACCGTCTACGATCAAGTCTAAGTAACAGCCTTCTTTTGTTCTATATCGGGCTCCTACCTTCTGTTTAACCTTCAAAATGCCGATAGATAAAGGCGAGCGAACATAAAGTAAAGTAAAGTGAAGTCGTACGCGATAATAGCAAGATTCCTATTGTTAAACTCTATTAAAGAGACCGGACTTCTGTTGCAATATAAGGACTAGCCTTTGCAACGGAATACAACAAAAACTAATAATAGGAAGAAAAGCTCGGTTATAGTGTAACGGTAGGCGTTTGTTGTCGTCTCGTCCCTTATTTTAATTTCCGAGCTCCTCGTCCTTCGAACATTACTACTACTATCACGCTACCGATCTATCCGTATATACACTACTACTAAGGTCTAGCGTAGTTTTTTTTCCCTTTTTTAGCATTACTACTAGGCTAT
The DNA here is from genome assembly GCA_026122155.1 of Zymoseptoria crescenta. NCBI lineage: Eukaryota > Fungi > Ascomycota > Dothideomycetes > Mycosphaerellales > Mycosphaerellaceae > Zymoseptoria > Zymoseptoria crescenta. The sequence goes on from JALRMM010000686.1 coordinate 11,048, forward strand.
AACAGGTAGCCCTCCCGGTCTCTTTACGGTTCGCCGCGTAGTAAGTCTTACTTTAGTTACAAATAGGCACGGGGCCACGGGCTAACATACAAGTAGAACATCTTCTTCGACGACGTCGCCCTTTAGGCCGCTCGTAAGACCGAAGGTACATTATCCTTATTAACTAGCAATTATCGCACTATAATTAATATATACTATAGCCGCCCGTATAGCCGCCTCTACTACTCGCTAGTCTCCTCGGTATATTAACTCTATAGCTAGCTCTTTCGCAAAGGGACTCGTTGCTTATATATATAATAGTCCTCGTCGCTCTCGCGCGCGCGCGGCCGCCGCTCTACTACTACTACTACTACTGTAGTGGGGAAAGTCGCACTAGTTACGTGTATCTAGCAGTGCTACCTTCGTTGCTAGGCAGCTAATGGACTTTATTATCTATTATGCTACCCTTTTAGTACTTCGAAGGCACAACAGCACATAGCACTTGAATCTACCTCCTCGTTGCCCCCCTATCTACCTTCCCTCGTCTTCTTTTTACATGTTCACCCTCTATAGCCCTCTTTTACTACACCTCCGGTGCACACTGCTACTATCCGACGGGAGTTTGGAGTCTGAGTATACTCCCCCCTTACATTTTGGTAGACGATATAAGACTCCTACACTCGCTTTAGCGGTGTAGTAAGATATATAGGATAGCAGTAGTGTACTACAAGCGACGAGCCCATAAGAAATACACGATATCCGAGAAATGCGCCGGTCGCACCCTCGAGTAGGAAGCTGCACCTTTATAATAACTACCTACGACTATAACAACCTTAAATACCTCTACCCCTTGGCTAGGGTAGATGTAGCTCCAAGTCCAAATCCAAATCCAAGTCCAAATCCAAATCCAAGTCCAAATCCAAATCCAATTTCGAATACAAATACCGATACCTAATGTATACGAACAGCTACGTGCACATTACCGGCTATAGGAGTAGCCGAGAAAAATTTTCTTATCCCTCGACGACAGCTACCTCTGGACTAGCCACTCCGCTATATGCACTAGGGACTACACCTCTAGCGTCTACTATACGCTCTTAAAACAGGCACGCACTACGGAGAGGTTTCTACTACAAAAAGAGGGTGTCTCGGGGGTAAAAGGAGCCTCCTAGATCAAAATTCCTACTATAATAGCTTCGCCTACCACCCGCCGCACTCCTCCTTCGTGCCCTCTCTTCTCTATAGACAGCCCTCTTAACGACGACTTCCGGCTAGTTACTAAGGAAGAAAGAATCCGGTTTATAGAGGACTAATACCTAAAGATATACCGTCCTTGCCGGCCGGCTACCCCTTATAGACATAATAGACATTATAGACGTTATAGACATTATAACACGAACAGTTACGTAACTAACAGATTATTACTATTAGGAGAGCGATAGTAGCGAGGGTGCTAGCGCGGTTTTAACATACCGTAGTAGCGAGGATGCCGGCGCTATTTTAATATACCGTAGTAGCTAAGGGCGAGGGCCCTTCTTACTAGCTAGGCTACCTACTACCTTAACGGC
>JALRMM010000687.1:0-12538 GCA_026122155.1 Zymoseptoria crescenta
AAGGTCGCGCGTCTGGTCCGTAAATCCCCGCTCTAATATTAGCCCTCTCTACTACGTTAATTAGAGCGTCCCAAGCCTCGTTTCCCGAAACTCCCTAGGCAATACTAAATACCTCCCGTAGGTATAGTTCGCTCCTCTTATCTACCCGCTTTATTATAATATCGGGCGACGCCCGCGTAGGAATTTTGGACTCTCCTAGCTTGCCGGTGTCCTCTTCGGTCTCCTTCTTAGGCTACTCCTCCTTCTTCTTCTTCTACGCCTTCTTCTACTATAACTTCTTCTTAGGTGCTATAATCGCGGTTACATGCACTTGGCCCAGAACTTCTAGCGGTAGCGGCGTAAACGTGTATACGATAGCGTGCGTGGGTAGGAGCTCGGTAGTAATAGTGGGTTAAGCGCGTTAGGTAAATCGCGCCTCTACGGGCTTAAGTGCGGCGGCTAAGCCGGCGTTTGTTGTTAACACCGGAAACGGTATAGCGGATCCTAGCTAAATGCGGTTAACAAGTCGACAACCGGCCAACGGCGGCGACTGCGATAATGTCCGTATATAATAGGACATTATAACAGTGTTGCCGCCGCCGTAGCCTATTACTCGTGTTAGTTAGGACTGGGAAATGTAAAGGGCATGTACTGTTGTTGCCTACTAAGGAATTATTCTTCTCGTAGTAACTCGGCGCCGAGTTAAGACTGACTTAAGTAGTAATGTCGTAGAAGAGTTGGTAGAATCGGAAAGGTCGACTATAGTTTTAACATTAACCCTTTATAGCGCATATCGTAACCGCATGCCTATAACGTTCGCGCTATAATATAGACGTACGGTAGCCTATAATCGTTCGATAGTAAGTCGCGATGTGATCTGTTATGTGGGACAGGTAATAACTAGAGTTAATAGGTATATACGTCCCCGGTAAGGAGTAAACATAAGGTTTCCGGACCGAGTCTAATAATGGCGACAATACACATGTGCATACCTAGTGAGGCCTGCGACCGGTCTACTCTAAGAAGTTCCGTGCAGTTAAAGTAAACGCTATCGAGCATCTTAACAACAATGCTCCAGCCGCATACTATCGTCCTTACCCGAGCGTTATCCGCGTAAGGTCGCGGTAGTTGCTCGTACACATTCGTATACGACGGAGTGTATGTATGCTTACGGTTTCTATGCTCGACCGAGTCGAGCATAACTTAGGCCCGCTAATCGTGTGTATTGTAGGGGCAAGGTCTATAGGAAGGCATTGCTCCTTGTAGACCTTGCCTCTATAGCAGAGCACTACTCTAGAAGCCGTTAAGGAGACATCGTAATAAAGACCACGGCTAATAGCTCCACAATCGTAGTCGACATCTCGTCCGCGAGTAGTGTAGAGTTCTATGCGATAGCTCTTGCTAGCTGGAGTGCCCCTATTTGTAGTGCTGCTAATTGTAGTAGCCTCGACTAGGCGCTTTAGCGAATAGTAAAGGCTTGAATCTTAATAGGCAGCTCTTACGGTAGCGTGGGCGTGTATTAATACTTAAACGCGGTCGATGCGAACTTGCATTTTCGCTGGAGGCTAGTCGACGAGGTTCTTCTAGTAATCCAGAGGCTCGTTTATTATCCTACTTAATGCCGTTAGCTATACCGTGCACTCTTTCCTCGGTATAGTTTGAGCCTAGCTACCGGAACGCTCTAGGAAAGACCCCCGAAGGTATAGTACCTACGATGCTCGGTGCTTTAGATTAGAGGGTAAGTAGCGTCGATGCTTACCGATACGGTACTGTTGCCGACTAGCGAAGTGTCGTCCGCGTCGAGAAGGGACGCCTAGCAAAGTCTATATGTGCCAATTTTAGTCTTAGCCGGCCCGGCGAAGGCTATTGTAAGTCCTTCTAAAGTTGTTCTTCCCCTCTCCGGCACGTACTTACTACGCGTCCTAAGCCGACACTCGCTCGAACAACACTTATATCCTCGCCCTATCCGGCTCCTACGAAGATATATATATAACACGCCGGTTATTATGCCCTCTATCGTTCGAGCACTAAGAAGTCGCGGTCTCCGGACGATAGGGCGAGAACGTATGGGTAGCCCGAGGCTCGCTATAAAGTAACTCTCGATCCATAACGTCTAGCGAACGCTCTCGTTAATAGACGGACTATACACCGAATTCTATACTTTAGTAGAGAGGATAGCGATATATCGCGGCTTAATCGCGACGACGTTTAGATCTAGGGCCTAGAAAGAGATAGTGTGTGTAGAGATTCTCCGGTATATATACTCTACATAGGACACAGATAGCCGCTTTTATGCAACGATTAACCAAATATATACGCCTACTAGTCGGGCGGCGTTCGGATGCCTACTATTCAAGATATGTTAGAATTATCGGCGTCGCCGTTCGCGACGAGAGGCTAATTACGAGTCCGGTTCGTCGCCGGATAGAGCACCTTCTACTATTGTTACGCGAGATGTAAGGCTGCTCGACATTAACTTAGGATTAATAGAAGCCGCGCCTTCTATTCTTTAGAGGGCTTAGGACCTAGTATCGATCGTCGATAGGGCCGGCAAGAAGAAGATGCTCTATCGGATGTGCGAGCTACATCGATCGTAGCCTAGCCTAGTGCCTCTATCCGGAGTGGACACCGACAGCCTCGAATTCGAGCGGATGCTATCGATTATAGAGCTCGATTACGACTTCCAACGACAAGTCGAGGATATCGCTTAGTATAGCGACTCGGACGGCGTGGTTAGACAACTATAAGTTATCGATAATAGGAGGTAGTGGAGGGCGGTCGTAGCTTATCTACTACAACAAAAGAGTCCGCTTACCTTTATAATTTCTTCCCGTAGGAGATCCAATACTAAGGATCGCGGACGTAGGGATACCGATTCCGGCGCTATCGGTGACTTAAGAACAAGTCCAGCTAGCATTAATGTTTACGGAGCAGGTTAGGCGTCCCGGATTAGTACGGATGCCCTCGCATTTTCGATAGGTAGAAGAGGAGGAAGAAGAAAGAGCTCGGTCTAGATTCGGTAAATAGGCTGGTACCACGACATATATACACGACATCGAAATTGGTCTATAGCATATGAAGCGCGGTGGGCTTTACCGGCGATTGCTTAGCATTATAGAGTATTAGAGCATTCGATATATCTAATTAAGGCGTCTCTACCTAGCATGCCTATGTTATCCGAGCCTATGTTATTCGAGGTATAGTAGTTTCCATAAGGCTATATCGAAGTATCCGGACTGCGACTCTCGATGTTCCCCTAGGCTACGCCTAATGCTTTTATGCGAATCCTTCTACGCTAGTATTAGCCTATAACTTTCCGATCGACGGAGGTGTGGTACGGTTATCGATATAGTTTGCCTACACCCCACCCGTTAGTAGAACTTAATACCGTGTTTAAGCGCGGAGCTTATAAGGTCGGTAGATAAAATATAGTCTCAGTCCTCTAGCGAGAAAGCCTCGATAGGTTCTGCATAATAAGCTTGGAATGTGAATACCTAACTGCCGTCTAGATCTTCCCGTACTAGAATCTCCTTAAGCTTAGCTACGACGTCGCTCCTAGCGTGTTCGTGCGGCAGATTGACTACGACGTCGTCGCGTTCCAGGAATTTGCGACTTGCTATTACTTAGTCTGGAAGATTCTTCGGGTTGTGGCGGTTGAATGTCTAGCTAGGGCGGACGTCGTACTCGAATTTATTCACGAGTGGCCACGCGCTATACTAGTAATAGGAGGCAGGAGCGAGTGCTATAGTATAAGCTCTAGGAAAGAGGGTTAGTAACACGACAACTCCGTGCGTAGGCACCTTAAACATATAGTAGTGTATGTAAGACGCGGTATTAGTAATGTCCAGGCCCGGGCTTTCGGAAAGCTTTAAGAGCTGTCGATATGCTGCGAGTGCATAAGGGGTAATGTGGTTTAGTCTGCTAAGGTAAGGTTGGAGTTTCATTTGGATGTTTGCGCTCGGCATTAGCGTACCTCTAACCGAACTGGAACTAGTGCTAATACGTGCAGGGCGTTGTCGACTTACTAGCGAGTTACCGGTAAATTAAGCCGTGCTTTTGTTTTATAGCACCCGGCTGAATTTAACGAACGATAGCCACGAACTAAGAGGAGACACGTACTACATCTTACACAACCGAAGAGCATTAAGTGAGGTATATAGAGCAATGGTGCACGTTAGACGGATTAGTATTGAAGTATCTACATATACTATAAAGGTTGCTCTACGGTCTGCCGACTTCCTAGCACTCTATGCGATATTACTAGCCTATATCCCAATTGCCTCGCCTTATGCCACGTTACTAGCTTACTTAATGTACCGGAGGTTTTAACACTACCGAGGAAGCTTTATGCAACTCTAATTGTCCGCTCGCGGAGGGCCCCTAAATGTTTGTAAGTATTATGCGACGAGACTGGGGAAATAGATTCAACTAACTTTCTTATAGGAAGAAGCGGAAATAGTAGTTAGTGTTTAGCGAGCGGTCGAGTACGATCTTAAGAAGCTAAAGTAGGACACTGTCTGGCGGCTTATCCGCGAACTAGATAAACTATAGGCAGTCGCCTATCTCCGCCGATAGCTACAAGACTTAGGCAGCGAGCTTAGTGCCTTCTTAGACGCGAAAGTCGGGGTAATAGAGGACCATAGTGCCGAGAGCGGAGTTACGGCGACCGACGAAGGCGAGGCGAAGAGATATAGTCGACGCTAATGTTTGGAATAGCGTGCTGCGCTATAGTTAGATCGTGGGAGATAGCGCATGTAGGCGGTACATACCTTTATAAGCTATAAGAGGTTCGGATGTGTTAGTACGTAGGTTAGCGCTACCGCGGAAGAGTTGTTGCGGCAATAGTTATAATGTTTAGAGGAGGGTAGTTCGCAAAAGGTCGGTAGTTAAGCTAATAGTAGAACAAACGGACTAGCTAACGAAGAGGGATGTCGTTATGCGCAAACGGTATATGCAAGCATATAAGCAGATAGTTAATAATAATCGCTGCTACTAGGTAACTCAATCGCCTTTAGAGGTGTACGGGGTAAGTTAACGCCGCCGGTGTCGATTTATTCAGTGTAGGTGAAGTCGGATTGTCTAATTTGCCGGTGTTAGGTGGATTAGCTCCGATTTACAACCGCTATAATAAAATACAACAGAGAGGGAGAGATACAACTGTAGGTCGCCGTGTTGGGTTAGCAACGCTCAGTTTGGGTTATTCGAGGTATGCTAACTCGTGATAAGAACGCTTATAATAGCTACCTTAGCCGATGCCTCCTCCAATCGAGTTTCGACGGCTACCTTTAAGTCCTCTTATCCCGTCCGCTAAGCAACGCTTCCGTACGTATAGTTTCGCTAATCGAGGAGCGACGTTAGCACGCTGCACGAGGTTGTATATACTCTGTATATATACCGGCCAGACTGTTCAAAGTCGTGGACAAATAATCTATATATCCTACCTAAAGCGAATGCTAAGGGCGTCCTTAAGTATTATTATTCGCAACGAATTCATGTGTTCTAGCGGGAAGTAGAGCACGACGTTGCGATCCGGGAAGTCCTCTACGGCCCTGGCGACGACGTTAACAATGTTAGTAGCTCGTAGCCCGAAGAGTGTCGGAGAGTAGCGAACGCTAACGATATCGACGGCATCCGGCGTATTGTCCTATTCTCTTGGATAACACGCAACAATGCTAGTGCGGTGAATGTGGATACGATTATGCGCGCGGGCACGTCGTGACTCTCGGGTCGAGTTAGGTAGAAGATAGCGAAGCATAGCGGCTAGTAGTTGCGGAGCGAGAGAAGCTGTAGGTATATTAGTATATGTCTATCGACTGCGGATGGGACTACGCGAACCTGTCGATGCTAGGAATAAGCGACGGCCGAGGTTATGTCGCCGTTAAAGGTAATTAAATCAGGCCGAAATTAAGAACCTAACAACGAAGAAGGGGATTTGCAAACGCTACAAATAACGTGCGGGAGACGATGTTATTAGTCTACCGGCCGTAAGAGAGGTCTGCGGAGGGTAGTAAGTTAGAGTCCACGAAACGTTAGCATCTTACGAGGACTACGGTAATGCGTATATATACCTGGCGTAGTGTAATAGGGGTTTCTCCGTTCCAAGTAGGATGTTAAACGACGGAGCGCTATCTTAGCGACTACGGTCGGCTAAAGCACCGAAGGCTATAGAGTGTATAATAAAGTCACAGCGCTTAATACTAATATCGTACTTCTCGTATAAGGAGCGGCGAAGCTTACGGGCGACCTCGAACATATTACTCCCGTAGAAGCGAAGCTTAATATTAGTGTCGAGCTGCTCTTTATAGCACGCTATAAACGCCTTGATAATACCGTAAGGATAACTGTCGTTAAAGACATGTGCGGGTTTAGTAGTGAACTCAAACTTAACGGTAAATGTGCCCGTCGGTCGATTAGCTTAATATGTCGCTACGCCGAGTGCTATAATAGCGCTACTAGGAGTACATTAGAAGTTGCACATGTAGCGCATTGTATGCGCTTACGTACTAATAGTAATGTCTGTTAATAGAGCCGGATATGTTCTTCCAAGAGGGTGTAACCTAAAGACGGAGGTAATGTTAATGCTAAGGAGGTGCGGTTGTTAGATTAACCTTTTTGGGAAACTTTTTAAAACATTGTATGTGCATTAGATAAATACAGAACTATCGATAACCGCCCACAACCGGCTTAATCTTAACCTAGCGGCAATCGTAGATAGCGTGGATACTTATAAATACTAAAATGCAAATCAATCGACAGCTTATTACCAGCGTAGGATGTAGAATAAACAAGTCGGTGCTTCTTGAAGTTACAACCCTAAGGTAAGTCAAATAACCCTAAGGTGAGTCCAATAACCCTAAGGTAAGCCTAAGACGTCCGCTTCGGGAAATATTAGGGGCGAATTCGGGAGCTTAAGTTAACGTCGACTTAGCGGCGAGTTAAAAGCTCATAATCGAAACTAGAAATTCCACGGTATCCGATTACTGCACACGAATCACCGAACATGTTCTCTAAGTAGCGACTTAGTAACCCTAAGCAGTGCTAACTAGCTACTTAGGAGGTAGTAGTAAGGTCGTCGCGGAGGTTAGTGCCCTGGGTCTATGTACGCGCGATAGCAAACCTTATAAGGTCGGTACGCGTTTGAAAACAACACGCTCTACTACTTCTAGTTAGTGTGCACTATTCTTCTCCGACGACTTACTAATACCCTTTTAGCACACTAGCCGGAGACAGTAGCACATCTAACCCGACACAATATATAACGGTGCGCATAATTATTTATAGACACGATAGAGACCTTACATTCCTATAGGCAATAGCATCCGAACACCCTAAGGAAGGTCGCGAGAAGAAGCGTCTACTAAAACCGTTAAGCTAGTTACTCTCGAGGACCCCGACCTCTTCGTCTTTATCGGCTATAACGTAGGTAGCTAAGTAGCGTTCGGAAACTCCTGCTCATTTATTATTATTATTAGTAAAGCAATCCCGCAAGCCGACTATAACAACTCCAACCTTATCGCTAGGCTCGTCCGATACGAGGTATCCCGCTTCCGGGTCTTCGAAGAGGTTACGGTCCCGGTCTCTATCTATAGGGTCCTTAGATTAAGAACTAGATAGCGATCCACGCTATACTAAGAAGAGGAGCAGGGTACGTTATAGACTAATGTCGTATACATATATGCAGCAAACGCTAATAGGTTGTTCGATAGATCGACAAAGAGCGCTCGTAGCCGGCGGCCTACTCTCGAGGGCCTAGTAAGCCGCCTATAAAGTCCAGCAACGGTAAAGGCCAACACGATAGCAACGAATACAGCAGCAACGACGACAATATCGATTCGGCTAGTACCGGCGAAGGGGACAGCGAGCTCGAGTATTAGTTTACTAAGACTGCTAAGGGGGAGAAGAACTAGGCACCTCCACCCGGCACACCTTTTTATAACGCTTTCTATAATGCGTGTGTTTAGCTATAGGCAATGCACGCTACTAGTGCAAAAGGATGTCCAAGTGTGAGTCCTATATGCATAAAAGATTAGGTTAACACCTCCGCTAGGCGGTGCTGGAAGGAAGCGCGAGAACAATACTATAAATAGGATAAGGAAGTCGAGCTTCCGAGGCGACTGTCCGAAGAGGCTATCTAGACGGTAAGTCTGTATAGCTACCTACCCTAACTACGCTAACTAGGTAGATACGAGAATCACTCCGCTAGTTCCGCGGTAAGGTTACGAAACAGGTCCGCGCCTATATGCTCTTAATTCCCGGCACGCCGGTTAAAGCTAGTAGTGGAGAGCGTATGCGCGAGTAGGCGGCTACGCAAATAAAGCCAGAAGAGCTAATATTTGAATGTAAGAACGGAGAACTAGTAAGTCGCCGCTATCGTCTAATCCGACTCGACTAACCGGAAAGTCCAAACGATACTAGTCGGACGGCGTCGTCGGCGCGGTAAGGCATGCGTTCTTCTAGGATAAAGGTCTCGGCGTTCGATCGGATATAGCCGGCCTTTTTAAGAAAGTCGCACCGTTTATGCTAATTAGCGTGTATGCCTATATGCACGCATTCTACTCGATCTAGTCGACTCCGACGATAGCTCGTAATTTAGATAGCACTGTTCGGTACCCTACTATTGAACTAGCACATCTCCATGGAATTTTCAAGTTCAAGCTACGTAAATAGGACTCTTAGATATAGAAGCGATAGGATGCCGTTCTAGAGTACGTTACATTAAAAGTGCATAAGGAGCTTCCTCGACCCTACGAAGACAGCCTTTCTAGCAACATTAGCTAGTTCGCCTATACTATAGACGGCGTGCCGACTATAGAGGACATAGACTCCGACGCGGACGATAACAGTAACGATAAGGGTAATGCTATAGCTAATACCGGAGGCATACGAAGCAGCCCGCCCGCCTACCTAGGCGGGCTCGCAACTAGGCCTGTAACCGCGAAGGATACAACGCTAATTAGAGACAGTACGTACGGCACGAGCGAGGTTAGCGACGATAGTAACGAAGGCCTAGCGGATGCGCCTAGTAGTCCGATAGCGGGCAAGGAGCGAGGAGGGGAAGATGCTAGAGAGGCGGACTTATCGTTTACGTAAGTGTACTAGCGCCGAGTCGTAATAGAGCTAACGTCCTCGACAGTCGTACGGTGCCAAGCGGTGCTAGTACTAGTAGTCCGATAGCGGACAAAGAGCAACGAGGGAAGGATGCTAGAGGAGTAGACGCATTGTTCACGTAAGCACACTAGCGCTAAATCGCGCCGGAGCTAACACTCTCGACAGTCGCGCTAGTCCAAGCGGTAATAAACTATAGGCTCCGAATAAGCGTAGAGAAACTTAAGAGCATAACGAGCAAGGCGGTGTAGAGGACGACGAGGACGAAGTTTAGGAACCGGAGGAGGACGAAGAGTAAGTTGTAGCAAGACGATATAACCACGTACTAACCGGGATGCAATGGTAGACATAACGGCCGGCGCAGCGAGGGCTATTCCGCTTCTTAATCGAGCAGTAAGGATAGAAGGTACGGTAAACTATTAGCCCCACTAACATTAACTTTGTCTAACGCTCTCGCAGCTACGACGACTGCATCTACCTATAGGGCGACTAAATAGACCCCGATGCTGCCGAGTAGGCAGTTCTAAAGCGGACAGTCCGACGAGCGATCGGAAGGCTAACGGAAGAGCTTGTATAGTAGTGCACTTTGCAGGAGAAGTCGAAGCAAAGGGGGAACAAAGGGTAGAACGTTCTATAGCGAGACAAGGCGTTTAGTAAAGGACTGTAGAAAAGGACGTGTTAGGACGAGTTCAGGACATTAAGCTAAAGGAGGACAAGAAGGCTTTATATCGAGCTGTCCGGGTTTGACGATAAGTAGTAGATACTGTATAGCACCAATACGAGTGTGTGAATCCGACTGTGCCTATAGATACCGGTCAACGTAAAACCGGCCAGATACTACGACTGAGGCAGCTAATGCAGACGTTGTGTTGCCCACCGCGGAGTAAACGCTACATAGCGCTCGGTTATAGTCAAGCCGTAGGCGACTGCTAGTAAACTCGAATTATAGCGGTCGCTAGCAAAACGTCCACGTAGTAAGTCGATAGTAACTCGACGCCGAATTACTAAAGAGCGGTCGCCAGCAAAACGTCCACATATTAAGTCGGCGGTAACTCAACGCTAAACCAGCGTGTAGCTATAGCTGTAAAATAAGAAGAAAAGAGCGACGAACTTGTAGGAAACAAACTCGCATAACAAGGGCTTTACGACAGCATTTCGTAAATATTATAAGTAGAGAAGGAGTAGTTTTCCTAGACTTTACGAGGCGCGAGCGAGGCGCGAGCGAGGCACTCGGGGACATGTGTTTTATACGAGGCGCGCAAGGCGGGCGAGGCGAGCGAGGCGCTCGCTAGCCTCGCGTTTTGGATTTTCGTAACGTAAGCGACTATAGAAGTTCGCCCTCTTTGCTAGTCCTAAGAAGTGCTTCTAGTTCTAGTAAAAGGTAGACTTCCTTAGATTCGTAGTTACACCTAAAGGGATCGAGATAGATCCTAGTAGGGTAACCGTAGTCTCGGAGTAGCCGACTTTTAAGATATACGTAGACATCTAGTAGTTCCTTAGATTCACCGGTTTCTACCGGCGATTTATTAAGCACTACTCTAAGATTGTTAAGCCCTTTACCGATTAGTTAAAGGGGATAAAGAAGGGCAAGAAGCCTAGGAACCTTAACTAGGGAGCAGCCGAAGAGCAGGCGTTCGCCTAGTTAAAGTCCGCCTTTACCTCGGCTCTAGTACTTAGGCACTATAATCCTATAAGGAAGCTAAGGCTGGAAACCGATGCCTTAGGCTACGCGCTAGCGGGCATTATGTTATAAGAGTTCGACTCGCAGTAGCATCCTATCGCCTTTTGGTCGAGAAAGATAATCCCTACTAAGTGCAACTATAAGGTGCATAACTAAGAGCTACTAGCCGTAGTAGAGTGCTTTAAGTAGTAGCGTCTATACCTCGAAGGCGCACCGTATGCGATTTAGGTGCTAGTCGACCACGCTAACTTAAAGGGCTTTATGTCGGTAAAACAGCTAAATAGTAGATAAGCTCGATAGGCTATCTTTCTAGCGCCCTTCGACTTCGTTATTAAACATCGAGCTAGGAAGACTAACCTAGCCGATACGCCGTTAAGGCGCCCGGACTACGTAACCGAGAAGTAAGCAGTAAGCACGCTGCTCCTAACCTTGCAGAACAAGTTAGCGTACTAGGCGACCGATAAAGCGGCTAGAGGCGATCCCCTTATAAGGAGGATCGTTGTTACCTATAAAGAACAGTAGAAGTTAATTCCCTAAGCAGCCGTCCTAAGAATAAGCGTCCTCCCTACGTTGCCTATAAGGGTCGCACGTGCGGCGGTTTCAGATAAGTAGGCGTATATGCTACTATCTAAGATGCTAAAAGGAATAATTAGTGTGCTGTAGAAGCACGATAAGGAGTGCAGCAAGCACCTCGCAAAAGGACCGCATACGGACTTCTTAATAGTCGATAGCCTACTATATAAGGGTAAGAAACTCTAGGTACCTAGCGACCTCGCATTAAGGAAGCAGGTAATCCGCATGCATTACGACGACGCACTAGTAGGACACTTCGGCAAAGCTAAGGTATTAGCACTTCTAAGGAGGAAGTACTTCTAGCTAGGCATAGACGAGGAAGTAATAGAATACGTGTCTACCTGTCTAACCTGTTAAGTATCTAAAGCGCGTCGGCATCGTTCCTATAGCGAGTTGCATACGCTTCCCTTGCCGGACGGTCCATAGCAAGAGTTGTTAATAGACTTTATTATAGACCTTCCGCTAAGCATGTAAGACGGTCGAGTTTATACTACTATCCTCGTAATAGTCGACCGCTACTTAAAGATAAACATCTACATCCCGGTTAACAAGACTTGCATAGTAGTAACGCTTGCTAAGCTCTTAGTAGATAAAATTGTCCGGCACTATAGAGTGCTAAGAGGCATTGTTAGTAACAGAGGATCTCTGTTTACAAGCTAGTTCTAGAGCGACTTCTACTACGAGTCGCATATAACTCGTAGGCTGTCTATAGCCTTCTATCCGTAGACGGACGGGTAGACGGAGAGAGCTAACTAGACACTAGAGCAATACCTGCGCTGCTATTGCAGTAAGTTTTAGGATAACTGGGCTAAGTTGTTAGTACAGGCAGAGTTCGCGTATAACAATAGCGAGCACCCTGCGTTAGGCATAAGTCCCTTCTACGTTGCATATAAGTAGAATCCTACCCTTACTACGGAATCTCGAGGCGAGATTCCTAGGGGAAGGACGCCCGTAGCAATTAATGCAGCAACACGCTTAAAGGAGACATACGAAAAGCTTAGGGAACGCTAGAGAAAAGTAGCCGAGTCTTAGGCGAAGTACTACGACAAAAATCATAAGCTAAAGCAGTTTAGCATTAGTAATAAGGTCGTGCTATCGACAAAGAACCTAAAGCTTAAGATGCCTAAGAAGACCTTAGGACCCAAATAGGTTAGACCTTTCCGGGTAATAGACGCAGTTAGATCGTAGGCGTATCGCCTA
>JALRMM010000688.1:0-12503 GCA_026122155.1 Zymoseptoria crescenta
AGGGATCGAAAACCCGTCGAGAAGGAACTCGAGGCGATTCGTCGATTCGATAACCTATACGTTTTCGTAGAAAAGGTAGGGTCTCCTAAGGATAAGGTCTTCTTGAAGGTCCGGGACAGCGTAGGCAAAAGTAGTCGATTTATACCTACCGATATCGAGAGAAAACCTCGTTACGAAAGAAATTTCTTTCTCTCTCGACGGGGTTCCTTATACGCTAACGACCTTACGCCTTAGGATAGGGATCTATAGGAGCCGGAGTTTCTTAGCCAACCGTTCGTTTATTAAATAGTACGATTAGCTACCGTTGTCGATAAGAGAGAATTGAAGTACGTCGTCGTTAATAATAGTAGAAGTATAGAAGAGAGAGCGTTCCATTTTAGTCTTTTGAAAGACGTTCTCATTCTATTTCTACTTATATCTAACATTACCTCTACGGACGTCTTATTATAGAGGCTACTCGTTTTCCGACGCTAGATCTTCTTCTTCTTCTTCTAGAAGGGCTTCTCGTACCTCGCGAGAGCTAACCTTACTTACCGTAGCTTATACGGCGTTCGGGTTTCTCGTAGCGAGGTATATATAATCGGCAATAAGATGTCCTTTTATTCCGTAGCGAAGATAGAGGCCTTGTTCTCTCTAGGCTTATATCGTATCCTTAGTAACCTACTTTGCCCTCTTCTTCTCTTTCTAGCCGAAGTCGACTCGATTAGACCGAGTCGGTTCCTAATCCATTTCGTCTTTTACTTCTTATAGTAGGGTCGCTCGTAGTAGGGTCGCCCGTAACCCTATCGTTAGTAGGGTCGCCTAGGAGGTAAAGGGCGCGGAAAAGTTCGACCGAGAACGAAGATTTATAATCGACCCGCCGATAGTTAGGAGGTTCTTTATAAAGGTCGAGTACCTATCCGGCGGGTTTAAAGCGAATAGGAGTAGGGCCCTCTTTATTTCGTCGTTAAGAGAGTTCTCGAGAAGAGTAATCCGAATACTCTCCTCTTTTAGGTTCGGCTCGTCTTACGAAAGGGTATCGGATAGTCTAGCGTTTATAAGGACTATTTTAAAGCGAGGAAGGTAGGTAGTAATAGGTTCGTTGTCGCGTTGTTAGATCCGAGAGAGAGTTTAAAGAGCTCGTCGTTATTAGTTCGTATCGCCGTATATACCGTTTAGGTACTAGAGGAATTCCCTTACGTTCCCATTTTGTTTCTCGAGGGCGTTCTAGATTATTGTCCTTACTATTCTTACTACGCTATCGTCGAGTCTACTCGTAAGGTAGAGGAATTAGTCGAAGTCGTCGCTAATAGTATCTTTATCGATAGCTAGTTTAGCTTACGTAGCGAGATACTAATCTTCCCATTCCGATCGTTTACTACTAAAGGTTCGTAGCGTAGGAATACGCTCCTTTAGGCGGCGAGGGGCGTCGTCGTTATATATCGTAGTTATCGTAGTCGTTTCCGGAGTAGCGAGAGTCGAGCTACTCGCTTCGGGCATTAGTTCTTCTCGTTGTTTTCTAGCGATAGCGAGCTATCTTTCGAGCTCGCGTTTAGCTACTTCTATAGCCTAGTATCGTTCGAGGTATTACGTATCGTTCGTTACGAGTTAGGTCTAGAATTCTTCTTGGATTCGAGCTATTTCTACTCGTATAAGTTCCTGAAATTTAGGCGGTATTTCTATTAGGGTAGCTATTCGATATTAAGCTTTAGAAAATGTAAGGGTCCGAACCGAAGTTATATATAAAGGTCTAGATCCGAATATATGAAATTCTAAAGCTACTAAAAGGAAGATCTATCTACGATAGCGGCACGTCGAGTATAAGTCGAAGGCGTACGTAGCGTAGCTTAGCGCGTACGTAGCCTCTACGTAACTAGATCGGACGTCCGATCGGGTCGTCGGGCGTCGGGTCGTTAGACGTCTAATAGGGGCGTCGGGCGTTAGGCGTTAGGCGTCGGGCGTCGGGCGGTAAAGCCGGCTAGCCTTAGGCACTAGCCTCTAACAATATGTTAGGGTCCGGCCGGAGAAAGCTCCGGCTCGAACTAGCGACCTTTAGGTTCTAGGGTAGGGCGCTTTACTACTAGACCAAAAGTGCTAAAAGATAAGAATCTTAGAACACGGTTCTAAGATTGTGCCCTACTTTTGAAGGCTTAGCGTAGCCCAAGCTTATGCCTTAGGCATAGCCTATAACATTACCCCCCCTCCCCGCCCCGCTCTCTCCTCTTTATAGGTAGAAAAGCGGGTACCGTATAACCTCTCCGGTCGCATAGATTAAGGAAGGGCGCCTTTAAAAGTAGCCCCTACGCATACGATATACGCGTATAAGCCGAGGCGCATCTAATAACGCACTACGACCCTTTTTGTTCTAAGATTATATTAGGGTCCGGCCGGAGAAAGCTCCGGCTCGAACTAGCGACCTTTGGGTTCTAGGGTGGGGCGCTTTACTACTAGGCCAAAAGTGCTAAAAGACAAGAATCTTAGAACACGGTTCTAAGATTACGCCCCACTTTTGAAGGCTTGGCGCAGCCTAAGCTTATGCCTTAGGCACAGCCTATAACACCCTTAGGAACCTCTCGGAAGCTAAGTAGATTACGAAGGTTAACATTATAGCCGCCTTTTACTATATAAGAATAGCTAAGGGGGAGGAATATAAAACGGCCTTTCGTACGAGATTCGGGCTTTTTAAGTAGCTAGTATGTCCGTTTAGATTGTCTAGGGCTCCGGCTACTTTCTAGCGGTATATTAATAGTTTACTACGGGACGTTCTAGACGATTTCGCGTTAGCCTATAGTAATAATATTATTATCTACTTGGACGGCTTACTTTCCGACTACTTCTATAAGGTTAAGGTCGTCCTCTATAAACTTTAGGACGGAGGCCTATACCTAGATCCAAATAATTGCGAGTTTGCTTAGAAGAAGGTAAAGTACTTAGGCTTTATCGTATACGTAGACGGAAAGGGTATAGGTTCTGATTACTCTAAGACGGACGTAGTAAAAGATTAGTAACCGCCGAAAACTTAGAAAGAGCTACGGCGATTCTTAGGATCTATAACTACTACCGGATGTTTATCCCTAACTACTCCAAAATCGCTATTCCGTTAACGTCGTTAACCGGTAAGGGAACCCCGTTCTCCTAGGGAAAGGAGTAGGAGGCAGCCTTTTAGAAACTAAAGGCGAAATACTACTCGTTACCGGTGCTTACTAGTTAGAACCCTTAGCTCTCTATATTTTTAGAGACGGACTATAGTAGGTTTATAATAGGCGGCGCGCTTCTATAGGAAGATAGCGGGGTCCTTTACCCTATAGGCTTCTTCTTCTAGAAACTAAATTCCGCGGAGATTAACTACGATATTTATAATAAGGAGATGTTAGTAGTAGTCTCCTACCTAAAATTTTAGGCCCCCGAACTAAAGACATATAGTCCCTTTATAATTTAGACGGACTATAAGAACCTAGAATACTTTATAATAAAGAGACAACTATCTAAGAGGCAGATTCGGTAGTTTAAGACCTTATCTTTATTCCCGTTTACCTTAGTATACTAGCCGGGGTCCGAGGTAGTTATTCCGGACGCCTTATCTAGAAGGGAGTAAGATATACTTAGTAAGGACGATCGCTCGTCGTAGTTCCGTAGGTTTCTCGAACCGGATCGCGTCGCGAACTAGCCGGGAGCCGGGAGAGAGGAGGTAGTAGTAGCTACTATAGTAGTATAACTAAACGTAATACTATTAGACCGTAAGGACGTGCTCTTATAAGCGGAGTCCGCTAGTCCCTTCTAGGACAACGAACTAAATAAGCTTTAGGAACTAATAGTAGAGAGGGATATATAGTACTAAACTATGCTCCGTACTCTCTCTAAGGGAACCCGATCGTTTCCCCCCGCCCTTAAAGTAAAGATTTAGGTAGGCAACTATAGCATTAATAGCAAGGGCAGACTACGCTACCGAGGGAAACTATAGGTGCCGGGAGCACTAGTAGCGACTAAGGCCGAGTATAAAGTAGCGGGAGCCGAAACCCTAGAAAACGACGTCCTTTAAACGAAACTAATCTAGTCTATTTACGACTTACTACTCTACGGTTACCTAGGAAGGG
This sequence comes from Zymoseptoria crescenta, assembly GCA_026122155.1. Lineage (NCBI taxonomy): Eukaryota > Fungi > Ascomycota > Dothideomycetes > Mycosphaerellales > Mycosphaerellaceae > Zymoseptoria > Zymoseptoria crescenta. Next base: position 4,074 of record JALRMM010000688.1, read on the forward strand.
ACTCTACCGCTTCTATCTTAGGTCGTAACTTCTTTTAGCCGCTATAAGGAAGATACGTACGCTAGTTCCTAAGGAACTATAACTACTATAGGAGAAACAAGGTCTAGAGAGAATATCGATACGGACTCCTCCGCCTACTACTAGTCCCTAATAGGTTCTTTTAGGAAATCTCTATAGACTTTATAACGGACCTCCCGAACTCTAGAGGAAACCGATACCTATAGGTAATTAAGGATCGCCTTAGCAAAACCGGTATGTTAGAAGCGATACTCTTAATAAAAGCGGAGGAGTGCGCCGAAAGATTTATAGACTACTAGGTACGATATTATAGGCTCCCGGGGGCAATTACGAGCGATAGGGGCACTAACTAGACGAGCACCTTTTGGTCTACGTTATACCGACTATTAGGCGTAGAGTAGCGACTTAGCTCCGCTTACTACCTATAAACTAATAGAGGGCTAGAGAGACTAAACTAGGAAGTATAGGCATACTTACGAAATTACGTAAACTACGAGCAATCTAACTAGAAACGATAGTTATCTATAGCGTAACTCGCGTTAAACGCACGCTTTTACTCGGGCATTAGTATAAGTCCGTTCTTTACGGTCTACGGTTACGAAGCGCCGTTACCCGTACTCTTAGAGTCGGAAGTAACCGAAAATTTATTATTAGGTACCGCCTAGAGAGCCTTCTAGTTTGTCGAAAAAATAAAGAGTATTACCGTACTCTACTAGTCGAGTATAGCGGAGGCCGCCTAGAAATAAGAGGAAAACGCTAATCGATCCTAGAAGCCTACTCTATAGTATAAGGAAGGTAATAAGGCATAGCTAGACCTACGGAACTACGGGACCGATCGACCGAAGAAGAGCCTCGACTCGAGGAACGCGAAATACATAGTTAGTAAGGTCCTTTTACTAGTATCCGCTAAGTTATTAGGTATCTCCGGCGGCATATATCCGGTATTCTATACGGACTTATTGCATCCTATAGCGAACGATCCTCTACCTAGGTAGGTAACCGACAATAACTAGCCGGGCCTAGTCCTTATCGAGTCGTATAGCAAGTAGTATATTAAAGAAATCCTATACGCGAGAAACTCGAAGAAGAAGAAGGACGGGAGAGAAGTCCTTATTAAATAGAGCGGATACTATAAGCCGACGTAGAAGCCCTTAGACAACCTAGCGGACAACGTAGCGTTAGATGCATTTAAGCTAAAATATAGAGACGCTTAAACTAAGGACGGGCTAAGAGGAGCTTAGGAAAAGTAGAAAAAGAAAAGAACCGGATAGCGTAAGCTTATAAGCTACCTCCGGGCCGAAAAAGGCAGTGTTTCGCTAGACTCCTTAGTCCGTATTTATAGACTAGCCTATTAACGAGGGTTTGCATATTAAAAAGAGAGACAAGGGAGCTTTTTTATAGTAGAATAACCTTATATTTAGCTATTCTACTATAGAAAGGCGGACGCCGTAAGGAAAGTAGCGGAACTAGCTATCTAGTTAGCGCGACAAGTACTAAGTACCAAGGTAGTAGGAACACTACTAGTACTAATATTAGTTAGCGCGAGTTTCGGAGCGGAATACGCAAGATATATACTTCTGTCCTTACTAAGCTACAATATCTACTATAGACCTAGTTACCTCTAAGGCAATAGGACTATTTTCTAGGTTAGCGTATACTATCTTAGGGAGGCCGATAGGAAGGGAGCGGACTTACGTAGAAAGTAGACTACTAGATTAAAGGGGCTTAAGAGCCTTCTAGGACTTAAGAGCAGTATATAGATTGTTATATATAGCATTAGCGGCTAGCCTAGTAGTCGTATAGGTCTATACGGCGTAGGCGATATAGACGAATTCGGGACTTAGCGGTTAGTAGGAGTTTTTAAGTAGAGTCCTTGGAGGACTTATAGGTTCTTATAGTTTTTACGTTTTGTAGTATAGCTAGCGTAGGCGTAGGAGCGGTTAGACTAAAAAGTAGCTAAGTCCTAAGTAGAAGTAGTAGGATCCGGGACTTACGGGTTAGTCGACGTAGTCGACGCCTTCTTTAGTATAGCCGACGTAGTAAATAAGTAGGGTAGCTATCTAGAAAGTTAGTTAGAAAACGAGCGGAGTCCGGAATAAAAGGAGCGGGCTCGAACCTAGGCCCTTTAGATTTTAGACATACCTTAAGATTAAGTTAGTTATTAAGGCGGCGAAAGAGAGCGGAAGGACGAGGTTATATACCTCGTTCTATATCTTAGAGGCGGACTTTTATTATATTATCGCCTTTTCTTATATTATCGAGAAAGGCGTAGAGAAGTAAATATTCCCTAGATTTTCACGGCGGACTCCGGGGGAAAACGAGTAGCTAAGCCGATAATACTAAGAAAGGGCTCGATAATATAAGGAAAGCGCGGAACCTTAGTAAGGAAAAGTAGTATGCTCGTACTATATCGACTTACCCTCTTCTTAGAGCGGAGGCCGCGTAGAAAGGAGCGGATACTAGGGGAGGGGGGTATTATAAGGGGCTAACGCCCTTAGGAGTTAGGATACGTAGCTACGCCCCGTACTTTTCTTAGTATCCCGTACATTTCCTCGCGGAGTGCGCCGGATCGTACGATTCCTCCTATATCGAACTTACTATATCTATAAACACGTTAAACATCCTATATATACGCTATTTACCCGTAATAGTAGTAAATTATATAGTGTCGTAAGTATTAAGTTAAATAGATATTATAGTAAGGTATCGTAGTAACGAGAAGTGTATTAAGTAGTCGAGTAGTTATCGGCTCGTTAGAGTAGAGTAAACTTAAGTTATTAGTTAAAGAAGGAGGAACGAAAGATAGATCGGAGGGTAGGAGTTGCTACTTATATACGACCGGATACTTCGTATCGTATATAATATATTAGCGATAATCGTATCGAGAAGTAAGTACTTAGGGGCGCTTTCGGGAGTTATTTCTTCGGTTCCTTATCTACTAGGAACATTAGGAACGAGCGTCGAGAGGGTTAGTATATAGTTAGGGGCTCCGGCTATTATTAGAATAAGGTAGATTGGAATAACTTATATTAGGCTTTATATACTATCCTAGTAATAACTTTAGAGCGGGAAAGGCCGTCTACCTAGCGTCGACTATCCTACTACTTCCCTTCTACGCATATATAGCTATTTAATTCTCTTTAGATTAAATATATATCTATCTTAAATAGTTAAAGAAGCAAAGCACGCTTCTCTTTTTCGGGCTTAAACCGTAGAAGAATAAATTCGTATAAAGAAGGTAATCTAAACCATTTCGTAGGAGGACTTTAAGGAATTTAAGCGTCGGACATAACTTTTGACACAGACATCTCGGATCTGCCTCATTCTAACAACAGCCGGGGCTCCATAGGCATTCATTTCGTCGCTTCCTCGGAACTTCCACAGATCCCAGTTAGATAGCCCAATGTGGAAGACATACTGGACGTCTGGTCATTGTCCTCGCCATTCACAGCGTGTGTCGTGCAAACACGAAGGAGCCGTGGAATGGAGATGGATACCCACGCCGAAGGGCATACCGACGACTTCTTCAAACGAACGCTGCGTCGCTGAGTCGTCAAGGTCCGGCAGTCCTCTCCGCGGGCACCACTGTCCACATCACCTCATTCCCCTCTCCCCCGTCGCTGACACGCCTGACACTCTTTCGATCTGACGTGTGACACATCGCACGGCAAAGGTCACTGGTCCACAAGTGAATCTGATGACCGCTCGAATGGGTCTGCACGCTGTCCACCGCCAGGAGTCTCGCCCTCCCAAAGACGGACATCGCGAGTTCTCCGCGCCATGCCTAGATCAAAGGCAAGAAGCGGTGCCCGCCCCAGAAAGCTTCTCTCAAACCGAAGGGTGGCCTAGAAAGCGACCGTTGTCAGCCACTAGGGATGACCGAGTGAGTCGTCGGCGTAAGCACTACCACTTCTGGACCAAAAAAGCAAGAACTAATGCCCGCTCCAGCCCTCTCTATACATTATTTGGAATACAGCCGAAAGTTCATGCCTCAGGCAAACATTCACCTGCAGCTGTATATAGTTCCTTCTTTCTTCTTTTTAGCTTCCTTTTAGAACAACGAACAATGCATATAATAACACTAACATCGTTCCTTAGAATTAACTAGTTATAAGCCCGGACGCGCATCCAAGACGCATCTAACATAATAACTAATACTAAGCTATCCGAGATAAGTATCGAGTAGCGTACGAAGTTGCGTATCGCTCTTATCTTATTATCTCTTTCCCTTATTAAACCCCTTATACTAAGACGTTACTAAAGATAACTAATAAGAAGGTAGAGTAGCTAAAAGGTTAGGAGAATTACAAGGTTTAGTCTATTAAAATTAAGGCTCTCCTTTAAGGTAAGGGTCTATAGACCTACCTTACCGGCGAGCATAAGGCTCTAATTAAAAAGAAGGACGAGGATAATAAAGACTTCCTCGACTGCACTAACAAGTACAACATAAACTGCTAAAAGGCTCGTAGAGTGCTAGTTTAATTAGTATTAAAGGATATCGCACTAGATCTCGAGCATTTCGTATTAGTAAAAGAAGTATAGGATTATCTCGAGGCTAAATATAAGCCCTCTAGCATAGTATATTAGTTTAGTAAGTACTAAGAGTAGCAGTAGCTATTATTCGATAGAAAGAACATTAATTACTTCGTAGGCACATATAAGAGCGTATATACTAATATAAAGGAAGCGAAGCTAGAAGTCGATAAAGCTATTTAGCTATACTAGTTTATTATATTAGTTTTACCCTACTATAACGCCTTTACTACTAACCTACGCGAACGCATGCGCACTTCTACTAATAAGGAAAACCTCCCTAAGCTCGACGACGTAATCGCTAGACTCCTTAACGAACAACGAGTATAGAGCTTAATCGATTTAGCTAACTTTATTAGGCCTAAGGGTCGCCAAAATAGCAGCGGCAACGGCAATAGCAATAGGCTATTAACGAAGCTAAATAACAACGACAAGGACTCTAGTAAGAAGTGCTCTTACTACGGTTCCACCTAGTATAATGCCGACAAATGCCGCTATCTCTACCCTAAACAACGACTAGCGGATTAGACACCGAAGTTTAGCTATAATAAGAGCGGCTATAAGCTAAAGGAACATAAGAAGAAGCTTCCACTATAGACATTAAAGAAGGAGTTAAGCGCTTATACTACAACTAGCGAGGACTTCTCGTTCTTAGCTACTAAGTATATTACTAAGTAGACAGTTGAACTCCTACATATAACCGAGAATAGCGATATATAGTATATCGACTCCGGCTCCTTATCGCACTTTACGAACGACTACAACAGTATAACGGACGTTATAGCCGTCGACATAATAGTGAACTTCGGTAAGGGCGCATTAAAGGCGACCGCGCTAGGCTCTATTAAGCTAAAGCTCCAAGGCAATAGTCGTGTAAATATAGTTAAGTTCACCGACGTACTATTCGTGGATAGATTAAGGGCTAATCTACTATTAACCGAGAAGCTTAAGAAGAAGGGCCTCTTCTATCGCAACGACAACGATATACTATTTACTAAGGATGTAGTAGTCGCTAATGTAGTTACTAAGGTTAGTATCCCTTAGCTAGTGCTCTTATAGCAACAGTAAGCGAATGCTAGCTCTTATGTCCTCTATCTATTAAAGGAGAGCGCATAGGTTTAGCATAACCGCTTTAGCTACTTCCCTAAAGGGAAGGTGGACCTTATTAAGAAGGGGACCGAAGGCATAATTATTAAGGGCCCGAAAGAACTCGATAGCGTCTACTATAACTATAGGAAATTAGACGCAAAACGCATTAAGAGCCGTGTTTAATCCGATAGTAGCAACAAGCTACTACTCACTTACTAGAACGCAGACGTCGTTACCGTAAGTAGCGATACTAGACTAACTAAGAAGTACTTTACTAACATAGCATGCGCCTTATAAAAGGCACCGCGAGTAGCCTTCTACCCTATAAAGGATAGCGCATTTAAGGCTATTTAAGACCTTAACGCCTAGGTAAAGAACCGTATAGGAAGAAATATCCAGTCTCTTTACATTAATAGAGGTCGTAAGTTCGGTAGAAATAGGCTAGTCGACTTCTGCGCTAACAATAGTATTAAACTAATTATTACTACACTAAAGAACTCCGAGAGCAATAGACGAATTAAGGTCTTAAACTACCTCGTCTATATGCTAGCTCGAAAGCTCTTAAGCCGTAAAAAGCTCGGCAAGGCGCACTAGTAATTAGCAATTAAAGCAGCAGTCTACCTTATTAAGAGGACGCTATTACTAGCACTAAAAGGGAAGTTACTATATTAAGTACTAGCTAAACACTTCAAGTAGCCGCGTACTAAGCTATATATCGGAAACCTTCGCATCTTCGGCTATACCGCCTTCGTACTTAACTAAGAGGTAGCACGCGGTAATAAGTTCGAAGATAGAGCGACTACTAGCAGACTCGTTAGGTTTAAAGGAGACAATATCTACAAGGTCTACCTATCCTTAGAGCGAAAGGTAGTACGATTAGTAAACGTTACATTCGACGAAGCGCATTTCGATACCCCTAATAAGGACTACGTACTAGTCGGAGTTACCGGCGATAAAGACGATAATAAAGGTATTACTTTAGGGGGTGGAACTGCAATAGAACTAACACCTCTAGCACCGCTAACGACCGCTCCGCTAACGATTACTATACTACTAACAACTACTCTACTAACGACCGCCGCTCCGAACATACCGCTACCGCGTAAAAGTATACGCTCTAAACAACCCTCTTAGAAGGCTCTCGACAATTAAAAGAGCTAACTAGCTAATACGGAACCTTCTATCTAGCCGTATTAAGCACTTACCTACCTTATCGAATTACTTAATACCGCTAAAACCCTAGCAACTTATACGCCTAAAGAAGCACCCTTATAGTAAGCGGCGAGGTAGAAAGAGATAGACAGCCTTTATAAGAATAGCACGTAGCGACTAGTAAAGTAGCTACTATAGAAGGATACAATTACCGCACTTAAAGATAGTAGTTTCAAGGTAAACAACAACACGAAGATTCTTAAAGGACGATAGGTTAAGAAGGTTAAGAAGGCTATAACCCTTAAGAAACTTATCTATAAGAGCCGATAGGTAGTTAAAGGATTTAGTTAACGACAAGGTATTAACTATAAGGAAACCTATGTAGCGACTACTAAGGCGGCATTAATCAAGGTGCTAATAACTATTATTGCTTACTACGACCTCGAAGCGCGGCAATACGATATTATTACTACGTTCCTTAACACGCTAATAAAGGAGTTCGCAATCTTCGTAGAGTAGCCTTATAGCTTTACTTAGTTTAATGCGGACGGACAACCGCTCGTGTGCCTTCTACTAAAGTCACTCTACGGCCTTAAGCAGTTACTAATACTATAGCAATAGCAGCTTACGCTCTTCTTTAATAATAAGGGCTTTAAACCGCTACTCTTAGATCTATGTAGACCTTATAACGGCTAGGTTTTAACCGCTAGGTTTTCGGCTAGGTTAGGTGAATTCCGAGAATCCTAATTTTTAGGTTTTTGCGGTTTAGGATAAACCTAAAAAAATTTAGGATTGGTTTTAAGCTGGTTAACCTAGAATACTATACGGTTAACCGGAAAAATAAACCTAAGAAATATCGAGATCTTACTTTTGGAAAAAAATAAATTGCCGATTTTATAGGTTTTAAGACGCCTAGTATCCGTATGGACTATATACACTACTGTCCTAAAGCTTGTTAGAAGGCTGTAGTACGGGATCCGGAAAAAAACAATAGAATAATATAAATTCGTCGTTATAGACTAGTAGTTTTAGAGGGTTCTACCTTCTATTAACAAATATGTAATAGTCCTTTAGATAAACTACCGACTACTTCCGCCGACTATAGGCGAGCCTTAGATCCCGACTAGCTACATTGTAATAAGAGGCGAGATGAATAACGTTATAATAACTTATCTCGATCGAATTTAGGGTCCGAAGCTCGATAAGCTTCTTTACTAATCTATTACTTTCGATACTATATTAACTAAACGATATCGAGTCCGATTAACACCATTTTTAAAGCGCATTGGGGCCTATACTTACCTCTCGGCAATATTGCACATAGAGGTAGTACACCGCGTATCGCTATTACTAGAATTATATCGCGACCGTAAGGATCGTACGTAATAGTAGTAGTTCTCGGCCAATTACCGTTTTTTCGACCCTCCTACTATATCCGCCGACTACGCCTACCGGCTATACCTTAAGGACTACATTCACGGCGCGACCGCGACCTTATCTACCGATTTCCTCCTAGAAGCCGAGTACTAATCGGGAGATACCTAGAGACTACGAGTTATAGCTACGCCGACTACTCCCGCCGGTTATAAGAGCAATATATAAGGAGAAAAGCGTCCACACTCCGGGTTAGCGAAGGAA
>JALRMM010000689.1:0-12451 GCA_026122155.1 Zymoseptoria crescenta
GGGTTTTTACGCATAAGGGCGTGCATATAGGACATGTTAAGTTTGTTTCTTTTTGCTTTAAGCAGCACGTAGCGGCGCTTTAGGTCGCTAGTCTGTCTCATGCCCTCTCTCTCCCTCATCGTCTCATCTCAGGTCGATTTACCGTCTTATGGAAAGTATCTGTGCCGTTGGGCAACCTGACGGTTCGATTCTCACATCAAACAGGCGACATGGCCCACAAAACACTTCTACCAACCCCCCCCCCACCACCTCCCACAGCATCGCCTCCCTCCTCACCCACCTCCTCCTCCTTCCCTGCCCCCTCCCCCGAAACCACCCACTCCAATACATCCACCTCCCCGTCCCCAAATCCGCCCACCCCCATCTCCCCGCCTACCTCGCAACCCTCACCCCCACCCTGATCTCGCGGGGAGTAGAAGTCTACCTCGGAGTCGTGCAGTACGACGACGAAGCAGGGACGAGGGGGAGGATCGAGGCGGTGAGGAGGGCGTGTCCGGGGTTGGAATTTGGGGGTGGCGAGGGGGTGTGGGTGGGGGAGGACGCCGGTGGGGGAGGTGGAGGGGGTTATGAGGTTGGCGGGGGCAGGTGGTGAGTGGGGAGGTGGCGGTGTTGTGAGGGAGCGAGCGAGGGGAGGCTCCTGGCTGGGTCGAAGGATTGGAACGCCTTCAGCACTGCGTCCGTAGAGCTCCGCTGAAAGAGCACACCGCTCGACTCGGTACCCGAAGGCGTGGTTTTTAACCCTCTTCACCACCTCACACTGCGGCGCTACTCCTTCGAATCCGGGAGACTACTCCAAGCCCTGCGCCGGCGCCGAGAATTACCCTCCCTGAGCTTGATCTCCGCCGTACGCACGAGTATATTGGGAAGAAACTAATGCCCTCCTAAAGAATCACATCGACTGCAAGCACTTGAGGGATGTGATTCCCCCGAAAAGTCACAAAGAGTTGAAGACGCTTGCATCGGGATGATCGAGACAGGGACGTGCTGCTTCCTCGCGCCCTCGGGTCGTTGGAGAGATGGACCCGCGGTGGAGGCAGGAGATGGCTGGCGACGAGGGCTGGCGGGGAGCCTATGTCTTCGCTGGGAAGGTCGGTGTCATCACGCGGAGACTGGTCGATGGGCTCCCTTGTTCGCTGCGGAGGCTGGTCATATTTCGGACTAATCGGTGGAGGCATCAAGGCGACGACGGGTCCGAAGGGAGCGAGTATACCAGCCAGGGGGTGACTTTCGGGTTGAACGCGATGCGGGAGAGAGTGGTGGAGATCAACGTTGGGGTTGGATGTGGGAACGGTGCCGGCGCGGGAGAGTGGTCATGTTGATACGTCGCTGGAGTTTGAGAGGGAGGTTGGAGGGTTGGGGTGGAGGTGTAGGAGGGTTGTCGAGGGATGAGATGGTGAGTTGGCCGAGTATTGTTATGTATTCGTTGACGAGGCCGGAGGAGAAGAGGACTTGGGAGGTTTTGCAGGGCGAGGAAGCCTTCGGTGGTGTTGAGGATGCGTTGAAGAATTGTGAGGATTGTGAGCTGATCGCTTTGGTTTTGACTTGGGCCTTTGCTGGACAGACTGTCTGCTTGATGGGCCTTCGGAGTACGGCAGAATAATCATAGTCTGTGGCAATGCACGCGAGCGGAAGTAAACTTCGTCCTCACGATGTATCTCACGCATTCCCTCATGCCCACCCTTGCCATATTACAGACCATCGCCCACACACGACACAAGTCCTTCCTCCTCTCATCTCTTCCCAGTGAAATCCACCCCCTCACGCACTCCCCGCCGTCCCACCACCATACTTCCCCCCTCCACTCTTCGTCGGCGAACCCCCACCACTCGTCCTCGCCCTCTCCCCACCTCCAACCTCGCTCTTCGACTCGTCTTTCCCCCCCTGCTCTCCCGGCTGTCCCCCCGTCGTCTGACTGACGTCTCGATTCGCGGGACTGACGCTCAGTGGATTCTCGGATTCCTGCGGGGTTTCAATCCTCGTTAGTGATGAATGTTCACCCTCGTCTCTCGAAATTGAGGATGGTAATACGTACTCCGCCGGCCTCTTTCTTCGCTGTCTCGTATTGCTCCTCGGGCCGCGTCTTGTCGGGGTTGAAAGCTGCGTCCTCTACGACTGAGCTCGCTCCGTCGCCGCCGGATTTGGAGTACTCGGTTGACTCGGTGGAGATGGAGTCGCGGTCTTCGGCGCCTTTCTTTGCCGAGCGGACGGCCGTTGTTGTGTAGTCGCTCGTGGCCGCCGGACGGGAGGTTCGTGGGGCCGTGGGGAAGGGTGTCCGGCGGAGAGCGGTTTGGCGAAGGGTACGCGCGAACATTGTAAGGATTGAGGTTGGGTGTGGTATAAAGAAATGAAGTGGTATGAAGCAGAAGTGAGGTTGGAAGAGGAATCGGTCAATGTCTTCGTCTAAAAGTCGTCCAGATGCATTATGATGTTGACAGAGCTCTCGCATCATCAAGGTGACATCACAGACAGCAGGTACCCGGAGTGGGCTCCGCTTGCTCTTTTGTGGGGTAAGGTTTTGTCACATGTCACTTGGAATGAACCTTGAGTGAATAGGCCGGATCATTGACATTCGTTGGTGGAAAGTACCAATCAAATACGAGGACCAAGTCCGGATCGAGGCATCTTGCGTCGTAATACCATCCCGTCTCCTATAGGTTGCCGTCTCATCGCTCCATTGACAGCTGCCAAAAGTCAAGCATACCGCAAATGATCGTGGTCAATCAAGGCCGTTAAACAACTCTTCCCTCGTCTCGGCTTGCGCATACAGACTGAGCCACTCACTCAGATATAGATCGTCCCAGCGAATCTCCTGTTCGCACCGCCCGCAAGACTATCCGGCCCAGCACCCTTCTTCGGCTCGATCTTCGCGACCAGGTACGGCCCAAAGCCATTCAGCGTAGCATACGCCTCAAACGCCGGGAACTCATCCACCTTGCCCTCAAAGCTGACCAACTTCTTGACGCGATCGACGGTCAACGTGCCCACGACATCGATGGCGGGAGCAATGACGAGCGGGTTCCCGGCCTTGCCCACGTAGTTCAGCACGACCTTCTTCGTCGAACCGGACTTCAGCGTGAATTTCATATCCTTCGTGCTCGCCGTGCCGCGTTTCTTGACTTTGCCGTCGTCGCAGTCGACTTTGAGCGTTTCTCCGCAGCGGTGGATGTGCTTCCAGGAATACTTCTTCGCGGAGATACTGACCGCGGCCTGGGAGTGCATGCGCGCGGAAGCGGAGATGGAGCTGGAAAACGTGCGTTGGTCGGTGACGAAGCAGCCGCCGGATTTGGGGAGCCATTCGAGCCATTGCCAGAGACCGCTGAGCATGGTCTCGCCGGGGTGTTTGGGCCAGGGGTGCGTCACGCCTTTGACGTCTTTGGGAATGAAGGCTTTGATCCAGAAGACGACGTCGACTTGGGAGGTGTCCGCGCGAGAGAAGAGGGAGGAGGAGGGACAGGCTTCTCCTGTGCAGGGCTCGGCGATGCAGCAGCTCAAGTCGTTGGACTCGGAAGTGCAAAGGTCACCGAGGGCGAAGCCTGTGTGATGTTAGTAGCCTGGTTGATTTGCTCGAACACTGGATTGACTCGCCCTCTGTACAATTGCTGGCTGGCTGGCAGCTACCCTGGATACCTTCATAGTCGCACAGGTCGCCGACATGGGCACTGGCATTGGTGAAGGCAATGGCGAGTGCCGAGAGGAAGGAGACGGAGGAGCGCATGTTTTGGGACGTGTCGATGTGGTTGGGGTTTCGAATTGAGCGCGGCGACTTCGCTGGTATTTATATTCGTCCTGGGAAGTGTTGTTCCTTCTTCCCCATCATAAGACCGGTCAGCTCGGACAAGCCGCAATGACACGCCCAAGATTACTCTGCACGCGCATTGAGACCAGAATGGCCATTGCGAACAAGTCCGTCGCGGGGCCAAGATATCGTTCTCAATGCGATGGCCTGAGCAAAAGTGTCTCGTGTGACACAAAGACAAGAGTGGCGTCGCCTGGACTCTCTCCGATTCTCGATGATTGGACTTCGCAAGCTCGTTGTGTAACCCGCGAGCTTCGCAGTGTCCATTTCCACAGCTTGACCGGAATGCAGCCGGTGTGAGGATCGAGGGCAGGCTTCGTCTGCCTCTCCAATGCGGTATGTGTTCATGCGTGATTTCATGCTTGCGGGTTGCGTGTCACGATGAAGCTCACTGCTCACTCCAATGGGTCATCGCGACGCGAGCGCCTACACTCCGTTCCTTCAACTTCACATCTCCATCCACTTATCATCATGATGAGGTTCCTCAATCGCCGCCTGATTCTCCTGCCCCTGTTCCACAAGTCGCGGATTCGGAGCCGTCCAGAGAGGGATCTTTTCCACCCAATCGTCGACGTAGCCTTTCTCCCGCAGCTGCTCCCTCTTCTCTACAGCCACAATGTCTGCCGCCATGGTCACAATCTCCGTCACGCTCCAGTCATTCAGTACGCCATGCTTTCTGCAGTATGTGCTGAAAATACGCTGATAAACACGCGGTCCCGCGTACGCTTTGAGGCCGACCTGTAAAGCCTCGAGCTCATGATCGGGCCGTATTATGCCCCTTGCCGCCGTTGTCTTGCTCGGAGGAGGTCCGACGCGAGGTGTGAAGAGCGAGATTCGCTCAAAGATCTCGCCATTCTGGTCAATATCCACTAGAGGTGGGCAGGCGAGGTGGTCCAGCTTCGCCACGGAATCAATGATGTATTCAACACCGCGGCGCTCGATGTGCAATTGCTGCCATGCTCGCTTCTGACCTCGCCTCCGCCGGGCTTCTTCCTCCTCCTCCACCCATCGCTGTTCACGCTCAGCAGCCAAGGCGGCGTCTCGAGCATGCTGACGTGCTTGTTCTTCCCGACGGTCGTGCGAGGCTACAACGCCTTGCAATGCAACTCGCACCTGGTCGAGAGGTAGTAGTATGTCATTTCTGACTGGCAACTTCAAGTTGAGACCATCAGGCTTGTGATGATATTTCTCCAGTGTGCTTTTCAAGCCGATAATCAGACGAATGAGCTGGACGACCAAATGGACATGGTCGATGGTGATCGAGGATCGTGGAGATGTCAGGTTGTCCTTCGCTTGGAAGTACCGGATCGCCTCCCTCAGCAGTCGCACGAGACTCGGGATCAGGTAGAAGTACATGTTCGTCATCTTCGTTTTACTCCTGAAGTAGGCCTGATTGCTGTCCAAATCTCGCAGCCCGTCTTCAATGTCGCCCAATTCCTCCATACATGGAAGGTCATTTGAATCGTCGGATGGCTGCTCGAGCCTTTTCCTCGCCTTTCGGCACAGTTTCTTCAAGCGGATGACTTCTGGATCCTCGAGGTCGATCTCAGCGCGCTGGTACTGCACACCCTCCCGATGCGACCACCCTATGTCGTTGAGAGCCGAGTATATGTCATTGAGCCTGGATTCCTGGTCGTAGAGTCGGAGAGTGTCGTCGAGTTTGTCTACTATAGTATCGTCTTGCGTCATCGCCCGTCTCGAGGAGCTGGGCCCTGATCTTGCGGCTTCGCGCGGTCGCTGAGATGATTTTGACCCTTCTACTCGGCTTGAGCCTCGAGCCGGATCATCTGTAGCTCTGCTTGACGCCCCGACCTGCGCTCCGCCATCGGCCTGCTGTCCCGTCCGATCGCGCCGGGGCTTCTCCTTTCTGGCGACGCGCGTGTTTGTCGCATGCCTACGCTGATCGGTCTGACGTTCCTCTTCAATCCGTTTCTCAGCTTCATTTGAGTCGACTTCGGTATCTCCTTCTGGATACAGCGAATGTCGGTTTGCGACCGGGCCAGGCTTGAGACGGGGTATATCCTCGGTTTGCTCGACAAGTTCAGCGTGGATCTGACCGGTATTCTCATCTCCGTGGAGCCGTGTAGATCTTCTTGACGCAGTGCCGTTCTCGCGCCGCTGCTTCTGCCGCTTCCGGGGCGGCCCCCGAGCAACGGCTTCACCCTGACCACTGACGTCCTGATCACTTGCCCCTGGGACTACATCTGCCTCCTGTTCGGAGACATGCTGCTCCACTTGGCCTTCGTCGTGGACTGCAGTATTTGCCACAGTCTGCTGCTGTAGCTCCGCTTGTCGTTTCCGCTTTCGCGTTGGCGAGAATTGCGCAGGCTGAGCAGCTCTAGGTGGGAGTACAAGTCGCCTAGGCGATTCATCAAATGCCATTGGATCCCGCGCGGGCCCCTGTAGTTTCCTTTGCCCATGCGCAGCAGTAGGCGCGAGGCGTGGAGCGGGGACAGGTCGCTCGCTCGGGCGACTTGGGCGTGTGAGCTTGCCTGTGGATTTTCTGGTTGCGGAAACGGCCGGCGCGGGTGGTATCCTGTCAATCACAGCAAAGGCTTTGTTCTGCGGTTTGATTTCGATATACGGCTCATCGTCACTCGCAAAGGACTTGCCGTCGGCGTCTGGTAAGTCTGCACCTAGATTCCTTACGAGGCCGTCGGACTCGGATCCAACAGGCTCGTCGTCACTCTGCATCTTGAGATCCAAGCCGGTGGTAGCAAAGTCGAATGCGCGTGCCCAAAAGTCGATGTCTATCAAATGCGTAAGCTGACTACAACAACTAAAATGATGTTGCTATGCCAGCAAATCTGCTAGACTCAATCAGGCTAGAGTGAGAACAAGCGCCCCCAACTTTAAAGTTGAAACTCCATGTTCAATCGACCTATCAAACAATCAGAAAGCGTTTCCATCAGACTGGCAACAAGTGACAAACGAGTGCAGGAAGTGAGAAAGAACGCAATGGCTACGCAGTCAGTCCGACGAGCGTCGGGCTCATTATCTCACCTCCAAGACATCTCCCATCACGAATTCACAACGCCAGCCAAGAGGATCAACGATGGCGACGACCTGAACTTCTTCCTCTCCTCACTGGCATACCGAGACTTGATGCAATGGCTCCTTCAACTCACACGATCGATGTTCCCTACGAGATCCTCCGATGGAACCGCGACAAAACCATGCACACTCGAGTCTCCTCCACCACTTTCTCGAAATGTTCTTCGGCTTCAAGACATGCTGTCAAGCCTGACAGAGTTGATTCAACGGGCACCTCCGGATACAGGACCGAGGAGATTCGGAAACGTGGCATTCAGGGAATGGTTTCGGTTAATGGAGGAGAATGCTACGAGTCTACTAGACGAATATCTCGACGGCAGCCAGCTGTCCGAACCGGTCAAAGACTCCCCTCAACGAACGGCACTTCGCGATGAACTTCAGCTCTACCTCGTCGGTAGCTTCGGTAGCGCACAGCGACTCGACTACGGAACAGGACATGAGTTGAGTTTCATCGCATTTCTGGGCTGTCTTTGGAAGATCGGATTGTTCGAGGCCGGCGAGGAACAGTCCATTGTCATCGGAGTCATTCAACCGTAGGGATCTGCCGCAAAACATTTCCACGCAACAGAACTGACATCTCATCACAGCTACCTCACTCTCATGCGCCGCCTCATTTTGACCTACACTCTCGAACCCGCCGGCTCCCACGGCGTTTGGGGTCTCGACGACCACTCCTTCGTACCCTATATCTTCGGCTCCGCACAACTCGGACCGGCCATCACACCCACCTCTCCAATCCCGACCGAGGGCTCTCTCCCGACCGCGCCCTCCCCCGCCTCCGTCGCCGACAAGACACTCGTGCGCGACTTTGCGTCAAGTAACATGTACTTCTCCGCCATCCAGTTCATCCACGACGTCAAACGCGGTCCGTTCTGGGAACACTCCCCTGTTCTGTACGACATCAGCGGCATCAAAGACGGATGGGGCAAGATCAACAAGGGGATGTTGAAGATGTACGCGGCGGAGGTGCTGGGCAAGTTCCCGGTTGTGCAGCACTTTCCTTTCGGGAGTCTGTGGCGGTGGGAGAGGGATCCGGATGCACCCAAGGTGGGCGACGGGTCGCTACATGCGATGCAGCAGCCGAAGAGTAAGGACGTGCCGCCGCCGCCGATGTCGAACAATTCGGTGGGTATCGCTGCGCCGTGGGCGAAGCAGGGGAGTCAGACGGGCGCTTCGATGCCGCAGATGCAAGCTAGTACCGGGATGCCGTCGACCAGAGCGCCGTGGGCTGCGAGCAATGTCGGTGCTGGTGGAAGAGCTCCCATTACGCCCAGTGCGAATATGCCAGCGCCGGGTCAACGAAGACCTCAACCGCCGGCAGACATGAACGCTACCGCTGCTCCATGGGCAAAGAGACAATGATGTGACTTCGAGTCAATGGCAGCATGTCTTTGATGGAATTCGATCAAAGCGGCCCGCTAGCAGTGCTGCTTCCACGAGGGGAAGCAAAGCCGTCGACCAAGGTTGGAAACGGAACCTTTCACGGTGTAGAAGACAGAAACCCGTGTCCAGTTGGCAAAACACCAGCAATAAATGGCCTTTGAGATACCCAATGATACGCCCGCCACGCAGACTCATCGAGAATGCCATGTCCAGTTCTCATGCCTACCTCGCCCTGCTCGTCGTGTCGGCTGCCCGCCCATGACTCGACTGTCGCGTGCTCTTACCTCAGGGTCCTGCTGACCTCACAACGCTAAAACCTGAGCTCACATAACGCTAAACGCGGGAGTCTCCGAAATTGTGAGGTTAGAGTTTTTACTATAAGATCAGAATTTTCACTATGAGCATAGCTTCTTCCTTTTAATACCGCAAGTAAGAATAGTAGCATAAGGGCTATAAAACCGCTATATCGCCGTATAAAACCTATAGAATCCAGCTATATACGCAGCAATCGAAGTATAGTAGACCCTCGCACTTCGCGACTACGATAGGTAGATTAAGGGACTAGAGCGGGTATAAGCTGCTTAATAGGGCTAAGAGTAACCTTATCGATAGTGTTACCGATATAAACAATACTAATATTATAGTAGGGTCGCATTTAGTACAACCTTTCCGACCGGATAAAGGCTTTTGAAATCGAGTATTATATACTTATACCCGAGTATCCTCGGACTATACTTTATAGTATCGCCTATATTATTAATACTCGTACTATCCCTAATATCCTCCCTACTATCGGCAATAAAATTCCAGCCGTAATTACGGGGTAGGTAAGTGAAGTTAGGCGTAATATTACGGAACACCTAACGAATTATATTATTCGTAACTATACTTATAATGTCGCCTAGATCCAGTACTCGAACCGAAGAATTAAAGGTCTATATAAGTCGATAAGCCCTTACCTTAGTAGAATATAAGTTCTTCGACTTATAAAGTAATGTAACGGGATTAAACACTACGAGCATGCTATCGGTAAGGTTATTAACCGTACTTACTCAAAAGCTAACGAGCGAGAGTAGCTATAGTATTAAGCAATACGTCGGCGGTAAGGCGCCGGCGCCTTCGAGAAATAAGACGATTATATAAAAGTAAATATCGAGTTTATAGCAATCCGGAGTCGATTCTTAGACTCCCGTAGTTATATAAACTAGATCGAAGGAATATGTCGACTAGTCTTCGAGTACGATTAAAACCTAGTAAGCTTTAGGACACGGGTAAGGTTAGCGATAGTATTATAGAGGAGCTTACGCACTACATTAGGATCTCTTCGGCAGATTCGGTGCCTCTATTCGATATACGTAGTAGACACACAATACACTAACACACTTTACGAGATAGTATCTACCTAATTCACTAGTTAGTTTCGAACGACTAGGGGAGCTCTTTTATAACCCTAATGCCTTTACTACGGACTAAGACGAATACTACGCATACGAAGGAAACTAGGTAAGGAGATAGACCTATAGTAAGACGCATAACATCCCGATATACATTACGCATACTATTACGTATAGGGTTAGTCTTAACTATATACCTAAGGTTATCCGTAATGTGCGACCTAATAGCACGACTAATCTAAAGCCCGACATTATAGGCAATTACTACCTAATAGGGGTCGGGCAGTTTATCTCTTAACGCGTACTATGCGAAGTTAAGTTTACCTGGATTGTTCTATTCGACTTAGATGTAATGCCGAGGATTATTGTCGTCGTAGAAGGTATACATAATTACCCGCTAAACGGCCTAAACAAGCTCCCTAAGTAGATTCGCGAAGAAATTTGGAATGTGCTAGTTACTACGAGGGATCTAGCTATAACGACGAGTATATGACATTATACAACATATCCGGCATAACAATATAACTAACATTATTAGACACCTTCCGGAAGAACCTATTAGTAAAAGCATAGATAAAGTTACATAATGTCGAGACGATAGAGGGTGTCTATAAGGCTCTTTACTGCAATAATATCGTTAGTAGTATAATCCGTAAGATAAAGATACTATTATAGCTAGGCGGGAGATCGATTAAAACACTACATTAGATGTAGCTCTAGGATTAAGAGAAGCCGCGGGACTAGGTAAGGACACGCGTAGGGCTAGGTATAACATTATAACTAATAACAGCCCTAACATTAGCGATATCTTCGCGACATCTAGTACAGCGATAACCTAGAACAATATATTGTTACCTGTATGTTTGACGAACAAGCACAAATCTAGGCTGGCCGCTATGCCTTCGA
Organism: Zymoseptoria crescenta; assembly: GCA_026122155.1. Lineage (NCBI taxonomy): Eukaryota > Fungi > Ascomycota > Dothideomycetes > Mycosphaerellales > Mycosphaerellaceae > Zymoseptoria > Zymoseptoria crescenta. The sequence goes on from JALRMM010000689.1 coordinate 10,534, forward strand.
GATTAATATAACCTTTAAACGTGTTAATTACCGTATTACCTACGACAACGAAGTTCTATTTACCTATAAAGGGTTTTCGGGACATAGTAAGCTTATAGCCGACCTTATGCATATAGTTACGACTAATGTTATTATATAGTCTTTGTCCTTTGCCGGGTGTATAGCAATTTCCGAGGCGATTAGTTCTAGAGACGACTTTTCCACCGGGTCTTCTATACCCTTGCTAATATCCTCGGGTAAGAACATATTCTATAGAGGCATATACACGGCTATAGGTTTGCTTGTGTAAAGAGTAACTAGTCCGGAGAACAATATTTAGGTATATAAAGCTATAGCCGGTCTTGGTCGTAACCTTACGTAGGAGATTATAACTAAGCTTACGGCTAAGCTTACGTGTAATGCCCAGGCTAATAACAGCTAAGGCCTCGGTTAATACCTCGAAGATATCAAACTGCCCTACTAAAACCTAGGGCGAGACTAGCGAGAACATCTTAAGGATGTTCTTATAATCTATCGCGTATATTTCTTTCGCAATATCGACGAAGTATTTGGGAAAAGCGTCGACTTACAACCGGCTGTTGCAATTATAAAAGGACTTACGGGTACGCAGACCTACGAGGAATATTAAGTAGCTATTAATCTGCTAATAAGTTCGTGTATAATATTACGGGTAACCTCGTAAGCTCTATTATAGCTAACATTATTCTAGTGCATCCGAATTAGGCCGTAGTTAACTGGGCGTAGAACAAGAATAGCAAGTACATCGCGTATAGCATCGCCGGTTACTTCTCGCGTGTGCCTAGGGATATTTAGGACAGTAAACGACCGGATACGAATTTAAACGAGCAGTCTAGCTAGATAGGACAGTCCTTAGGAAAAGGTAATATCCCTATTCTTACGTATAACCCTACGCGTAATCTTATACATAATATTACTTACTCTTTATAGGATGTAATCTTGTCCTTACGCACGACCTAGGTAAGACTATAGACGCCCGTGCCTATAGTTAGTAGGTTAGTCGCGTGAAGACGGGGCAGTGGACCTACTAGAAAGATCTATTAGCCTAGAAACGGCTAGAAAAGAATCTTCGGCGTGCTAGTAAGGCAATTCCTAGCACTATATATAAGGTTACGGCTAACATTATTAGCCCTCCGAATAGAAAAGAAATAGAACTAATATTAGGAGTAGCAGCGGGATTCTAACTAGGGCGGAGGACCTAGCGCCGCCGGTAGTAGTAGTACCCCCGGTAGTGCTCCTAGTAGTGCTCCTAGTAGTGCCCCCGGTAGTACCCCTAATAGTGCTAGCTAGGCTACCTATAGACCTAACTATAACCCTAATATCGACGATAACAACGACTATAACGACAACGATAACGATATAGACAATAATAGGCTACCGCCTCCCCTACCCTTTATAATATAATAGTAGGTACAAAATATCGAATACGAGTCCCGCGTTTATAGCCTATAAGGTCGTAGGCGAGGTTAGAAGCAAGGTACCTAATAGCGTCGCACACTATCTATACTAAGATTAATACGGACCTTAGTATCGATCTCTTCGGCATTAACAAGGCGGACTCCTATAACTACTAGTAGAGCTCCGGCACCGTAGACGTATGTCCTCGCTCGTAACATTACGCCTAACATTACTACTAACATTACGCATAGTACATTCGAGGAATATAATACTAATCTACTAGCACTTAAACGGGCACGCAATACCGTAAACGAATCTCGAATTGCTATCCTCTAATAGGGCGGAGCTAATCTAGGACCGGTGCGGACTAGGTAATACTATATATAGCGTTATAGTTAATCTTACGGATACCTATAACGACATTTAGCGTTTTTATAGCATAGGGTTAGGGTTTGGGTAATTAATTAAATCGAGTAACATTACGAGCGATATTAAGGTTAAG
>JALRMM010000690.1:0-12425 GCA_026122155.1 Zymoseptoria crescenta
TAAGCGCAAATCTACGTATAAGAAGCTCTCCTTTAGATAGAAGGGCCCCTTTCGCATCTTCCACTCTAACTACTATACTAGAACGTATCGCATCTCGGAACTGGACGGATTAGTGCTATAGGGTACCTAGTTACGGAACATGCTACGAAAGGTTCCTAAGGAGTATCTGGATAAGATAGAAGACGATGCTTATAAGAGGGATAATCAGCCTTAGTAGCTAACTAGTATCGAGGAGACTGGATATAGCCCGACCCCTACCTAGGATAAGGCCCCTAAGGCCCTCCCCTTTTAGCGAGAAGGCGCACTAGAGCCCCTAGGCATTGCTAAGCGAGTTCGAGAAGCGTCTATATCCCCTAAAGAGCGACTATAGTACCTGCGACTATAGGCTAGTAACCCTAGGTATTTGCTAGACTAGCCGGGCGTTTAGTCTAGGAAACATTTCCAACTACTAACGACCGACACCAAGCCCCCGACTGTTTCTAATGGGCAACAGCATTATCCGACAATAGCACCTACGCCTTTTTTCGGGTTAGTAGGGGAGGGAGTTAAAGAAAATTCACGAACAAATATTACCCCCCTAATAATTAATTACGCCGGATTATATGCCGCCTCTAACATTTACAAACACCTACTACAATTACCTGCAAAACACCACAATTAGCTGCTCCTTAGACAATTAGGAGGAGTTAAAGAAAATTCACGAGCAAATATTACCCTTCTAATAATCGAGGACAATTACGCCGGATTATATGCCGCCTCTAACATTTATAAACATCTACTACAATTACTTGCAAAACACTATAATTAGCTACTCCTTAGACAATTAGAAGCGCCCTCAACAATTACCGAAAAATTCACGCGCATTACCGGCTAGGCCCGTCCCCGCCGCTATAAATACCTCTATTTCTGCACTTAGCTCGATAACCTCTACCTCCTTAACACCTACTACATCTTCTCTCTTCCCTTTCCCCTTTTTCCTCATACTATTAATTATTATACAACCTATACGCACACTCCTATACCTTACTCAACCTACTAATCGAGCGTAACGAGTACGTAACGACACCTATTACTAGAAGCGTAACGGGCGCGCAATAACACCCATTACTAGAAGCGCAACGAGCGCACCTATCTACTTAGTAATAAGAACGTTACCTCGCCGGTGTAGTCTACGTACGAAATGGCGGACCAAATTCGGAAGATCGAGAACAGCCTCTAAACATCTACTACGTTTACGGGTGAGGTATAGCGCGCACTTCGGGCTATATATACTACCGGCAACTCGGATAAGCTATCTAGGCTCGTAAAGAAGCTACCGGAGAAGGACCGATAGTAGATCCTTTCAAACATTATTCGAGCGTTTAAGTAGGGAATAGAAGGGGTCCTTGAATTTATTTCGAAGATCTAGGATCTCTACCTCGAGTACAAAACTCCACTACTACTCGCAGACGGGTAGGAAGTTAAGGGGGAGGACAATATAGGCGCCGCTTTCCCGAACTTAAGGAGGGCAGCTACCGTTAGGAAAGAATCTCGTAATAGGAAGAAGTTAGTATAGGAGGGGTGTTAAAAGGTCTAGGGCGATGCTGTTATAAACAAGAACCCGGAGATTAAGAAACATATCCGGCTATCCGAAAACATAGCCAAGTAGGTCTAGCGCGTAGCGAATGCGTATCCCTTATAGATAGGTAGCAATAATAGAGACTCTATAGCGCATCTACTATCGTACGAGCTACTCTATTAACACCTTCGAGGCACCTCGCGGGGAGTAAGCCTAGTAAAGGGGGAGTATGTTACGAGGGACTTTATGCTTATAGCCGATAGGAAGCCAGATCGTCTATCGTAGGAGTAGTACAATAAGTTAAAGAGCAAGTTCGGCCTACACTTCGACAGCCGTAGCTAGGTTTTCGATAAGGCAGCTTAATCTACTACTATAGCTTCCGGCTCCGGTTCCACGGTAATCTCTAGGGCTACTCCGTAGAAGCAGATCGACGTACCTCCCGCTATAAGTACCCGCTCCCGTACTACTAGCTCGAAATAAGGACCTCCGTCCCCTATTACCCTACCCGACCGCACTACTCCTTTCTCCAATACCCTATTAGGATTAGGATAGCTAGTCTCCGGACTAAAGACCCCTACTAGGGACCGACGAAACTTATAGCTAACTACCCCCGGTAGTACTAAACTAGAAGACAGTATCTAGGGAGCTACTTCGCCTACCCGAAAGACCGGTCGAGCACGCTTACTTTCGATTGCTATTAGCGAGTCTTAGCTCGCTACTAGTGTTATTCTAAAGAAGGATGCTCCACGAAAGGACAAGTGCAACTGCGAGCTAGCTAGTCTATAGGTGATTTCTCTAATTAATAGGCTTCGGAACTTAGTAGGTAAGGAGAGGCTCGCGAACGCCAACTTATTCTTCAAGTACCTTTAAACACTATACCCGGATCCATTACTACCTTAGAAGGATTAGGCATATCTCTACATAGATTATGCTAGGGACCTCCTTCGATACTTGGGGTTTAAAGTTAAGAAGGGGTCTCGGACTAACAAGAACCTGTTCCTATATAGACTCCTTTAGCTTAACGGCGACACGAAAAAGCTAAGCGACTATAAGACGGGTGCTAATACCTACTTCTACTGGTTTAAGCACGCGCGTCCTGTTCGTCCCTCGGACTTCCTTAGTCTATACCGCTTCGAGAATACAGCTTAGAAGCCAGTCCTTAGTAGCATCTACTACAACCTTATTAACAAGGAGAAGAATGTCCGCTTTAGGGACATTACGAAGGAGGCGCTCGGTATTACTAATGCCCACTACGCCGCCTTTAAGAAGGATAGTACCCTTAACTTCCCCCTATTCGACTAGCTAGCAAACGACACGAAAATTATAATCGATAAGAAGCCCTATTTCCTAAAGGATATTATTAAGGAGGAGATGGATATGTACCTCTAGCACCAGCGGAAGATTAATAGCCAGGAAAACTATAGCTAGCTCCGGACTATGTTCTACTCCCAAGTTTAGTAGCTTATTCGATAGGACATTAGGTACTAGTTGCTATACGTTATTATGCGGCCAGACTACGAGCATAGGCTTATCTTATATCCGTACTACGCTAAGTACACCGGGATTAGGGACAACACTATGTTTAAGCACATCGATCTGAACATTACTCGGATAATTAAGGAGCTACGTAGGATCTTCCAAGTTCAGGGGACTGTCTCTCTTACCGACGAGGGGAAGGACGACTATATAGTGCTTATTAAGGGTATATAGAAGACGAAGGTTTTCAATGCATAGTACAAGTGGATACGCGATCACGATTGCACCGAGGGTACTATATAGAAGATCGACTATATAGTCCTCCCTTAGAGCTTCCTGGATAAGTATAGACTTAAGTAGGAGCACGTGCCCTATAAGGCTAGTAATGTCCGTATTACTACACCTTATCTTCCTTATAGAGTGGATTACGTAGCGAAGACCGAGCGCCGTACTATCCTTCCCTAGTTTATTACCTACCGAGAGGACGGTTCGCTCGAGTGCGTAGAGGCTAGTAATTAGGAGATGCTTAGTAGGGCGCATAGGGATATAACTACTCTAGAGCGCACCCCTTCTAGACTTCGGAACAAGTATAGAGCTATCCCCTACGCCTTTCTAGCCTTAGTTCGACTTACTACTAGCAACCCCATTTCGAGCGCGCTAGTTAGTAGTGCTAAGTAGGACAATCCTAGCGTCCTCTCCGAGCTAAGGCGACTTACTTAGTTCGAGAGCGTAGCGAAGCTAAAGGAGTACCTCTAGATAGAGCGTAAGCGTGCCCTCTACTAGTTCGCTAGCAACTACTAACGAATGCGGGCTATTAAGAGGACGACTTTCGGTAACAAGTCCTTCTACCGGGCAAAGGAGGCCGACCTAAAGAACTTCTAGTCGAAGCGCCCTCGTATAGACGAGGCACTAGTTAAGGATCCGGAGGATGTTAAGCATAAACACGTTACTTAGTAGGAGTTTATCGACTCGCTCCCTTAGAAGGTTCCCTTTACTAGCAAGTATAGGACTATAGGACGAGTGCGGTTCTAGGAGGCGGGTACTTAGGGATAATAGCCGAGGTGGTTTGCTAGACTATTTCCGCATTTAGTCTAGGAAAAGAAATAATACCGACGACGACTTAGGAGCGAATTTCAAGGGCGCTCTTTGGTTTTGATGGGTTTTTCTTTTGTTCTTTTCTCTTTTGTTAGATACATTCGACATGCGAGGCGGGTGCAAAACCCTAGGATAGGATCGGTCTACATTAGCACTACACGATAAGGACGATGCTAGTGCTAGTTCTAGAGGGTTTTCACGCATAAGGGCGTGCACATAGGACATGTTAAGTTTGTTTCTTTTGCTTTAAGCAGTACGTAGCGGCGCTTCAGGTCGCTAGTCTATCTCTTATTTGGTGTCTAGGTTAGATACTAGCTAGGGGAAGCTTGTGGTAGGGAAAGTCGCACTAGTCACGTATATCTAGTAGTGCTACCTTCGTCGCTAGGTAGCTAATAGACTTCATCCTCTATTATGCTACCCTTTTAGCACTTCGAAGGCACAACAGCACATAGCACATAGCACTTGAATCTACCTCCTCGTTGCCCCCCTACCTACCTTCCCTCGTTTCCTTTTTACATGTTTACCTTCTACAGCCCTCTTTTACCACACCTCCGGTGCACACTACTACTATCCGACGGGAGTTTGGAGTCTAAGTATACTCCCCCCTTACACTACTTCTATATAGCGAGATCTACTTCGAGCTAAGTAGCTAAATGCTCGTATATACGAACCTATACGAGTATATTAGTCTACTTTTCTCTCTTAAGTCGATAGCGGGTAATTAGTATAGCCCGAAATATCTCTACTAAGTAAGCTTAGTTAAAGCGAGCTTAGTAACGAGCAACGCTAAAGATACGCTCGTAGCTAATACCCGCGGCTAGGATATAGAGTATATCTCGGGCTATCTTCGTAATATTTAGGAACTCGCCCTTAATTCTAGCCTAAGAGGCTAGGATAGACTCCTCTTCTAAATAGGAGAAGTCTAGTATAGAGGAGTTAGCATACTAACTACGCTACCGACTACGGCTAAAAAATATGTCTTACCTCTCTAAAGAAACCGCTCTAGCTCCTCGTTAGTATTATTAATATAATTAAACGTATTAGTATTCGTAGCCTTATCCGCGTTAGCTATACTATATTCTATATTAGCTATTACGAATTCCCTTATAGCGTCTTTAAACACCGGGCGCTACTACCTCCGTTCTCTAGTGCCTCGAGAGGCCGAGTACTTCTCTTTAAAGAGTATATAGAGCTTATTCTTATAGATAGTCTCGTGGTCCTCCTCGCTATCCGACTCCGCTTTCTAGGTATCTCTCTTAAAAGTAATGTCCTTCGTTAAGGGGTATAGGAGTATAGATATGCTATATATATCTCTAAACGCGTTATAGTAGGGGAAGCTATAGTAGTTACGTATATCTAGTAGTGCTACCTTCGTCGCTAGGTAGCTAATAGACTTTATTCTCTATTATACTACCCTTTTAGCACTTCGAAGGTATAACAGCACATAGCACTTGAATCTACCTCCTCGTTGCCCCCCTATCTACCTTCCCTCGTCTTCTTTTTATATATTTACCTTCTATAGCCCTCTTTTACTATACCTCTAGTGCATACTACTACTATCCGACGGGAGTTTGGAGTCTAAGTATACTCCCCCCTTACATTTTAGTAGACGATGTAAGACTCCTACACTCGCTTTAGCGGTATAGTAAGATATATAGGATAGTAGTAGTATACTATAAGCGACGAGTTTACGAGAAATATACGATATTCGAGGAATACGCCGGTCGCACCCTCGAGTAGGAAGCTATACCCTTATAATAATTACCTACGACTATAACAACCTTAAATACCTCTACCCCTTAACTAGGGTAGATGTAGCTCCAAGTCCAAATCCAAATACAAGTCCAAATCTAAATCCAATTTCGAATCCAAATACCGATACCTAATATATACGAATAGCTACGTATATATTACCGGCTATAGGAGTAGCTAAGAAAAATTTTCTTATCCCTCGACGATAGCTACCTCTAGACTAGCTACTCCGCTATATGTATTAGGGACTGCACCTCTAGCGTCTACTACACGCTCTTAAAATAGGTACGCGCTAAGGAGAGGTTTCTACTATAGAAAGAGGGTGTCTCGGGGGTAAAAGAAGCCTTCTAGACTAAAATTCCTACTATAATAGCTTCGCCTACTACCCGCCGTACTCCTCCTTCGCTCCTTCTCTTCTCTATAGACAGCCCCCTAACAACGACTTCCGGCTAGTTACTAAAGAAGAAAGAATCCGGATTATAGAGGACTAATACCTAGGGATATACCCTCCCTACCGGCCGACTACCCCCTTATAGATATAATAGACGTTATAGACGTTATAGGCATTATAACACGAAAGGTTACGTAACTAGTAGGTTATTACTATTAGTAGAGAGATAGTAGCGAGGATGCTAGCGCGGTTTTGACATACTATAGTAGCGAGGATGCCGGCGCTATTTTAATATACTATAGTAGCTAAGGGCGAGGGTTTTTCTTACTAGCTAGACTACCTACTACCTTAACGACGACTTCTAGCTAGTTACTAAGGAGAGAATCCAGACTACGGAAGAAGAAGTTCTAAAGATATACCCTCTTTGCCGTCCGCCTATCTCCTTATAGATACAATCGATACTATAGATATAAATAGATAGACGATTACGTAACCGGTAGATCGTGACTAGTAGTAGGACCGGAAGAAGTAGGTACTAAGTCTCCTTAACGCGGGCATAGCGAATACCCTAAGAACAATGTCGGCGCGGTCTTAATATACCGTAGTAGCTAAGTAGGCGAAGAATATCTAACTACTAGCGTACTCTCTAGGGGCTGGACGTACGAGTACCGCTCGAACTACCTCGCGGCTAAAGTAGTAATAAACGTCCTATTACCGACATTAGCGCTACTATCGATGTTAGTACTACTAGCATTACGAGCACTATAGTACCTCGTATACGAGAGTAGGACCCGCCGCTCTATTACCGAGTACCTAGAGATTTGAAGAAAGTAGCTAGTATACCTAGCACTACCGCCGTATACGAGAACACTATCTACTACTCTATATATACGCTACCGCCCCCCTTATATAGAGGCACTATCGAACCTTCTCTAGGCTTATAATGTTTACTAGACTATTAGGAGTTACTAGTCTAGGAAAGGTTCCAATGCTCCTATACGCTACTAGTACTTAGTCTACTCTATACCTTATTTCCGCAACTTCCCTTTCGAGACTCTAGCATCGCCGTCGAGCTTAAATAGTGTTAGCTCGCGGACCTAATAGTAATAAGCGGATCCGACACCGATAGCCCCCTCTAGGCGACGTAGTAATACTACTAGCCCTATTTGGAGTCTCCCTTTCTTTACTAGACTAATAGTCTAGGAAATACTAAAATACTAGCCTACGTCCCCTCCGAAGCATAAAAAAGAGACACTGCAACTACTCCTATTTGCTTACATCTCCAACATACCTACTTCTAACGAAGTGCTTTAATTTCTTAGCTAAAAGAATCCACTATGTCGATACCTAAAGATAAACCCTTATCCTCTAAGGACTAACCTACTAGCGACTAGTCCGCTATCCCTACTAAGCGTAAGCATATAGCTAGCGCGTCCGAAGCCTTAAATGCCCTACTAAGCCGTCCTAGTAATTCGAGGGCGACAACATCTCTCTAGCCCCCTCTAGATATATCGTCCTTCCGCGACGATAATACGATTCCTTCCGCCTACTTCGCGACTAACTCGACCGATAGCTCTAATAATAACATTACTAATTAGCACTATAGACGCCCCTCTACTAATGCTATATCTTATAGCAATAGCCCCCCTTCCTAATCTACTAACCTAAACGTTATAGACTTTATCTAGGCCCTTACTACTGTTCTTCGGACTCCGGCCCCTACCTCTCGTAGCCGTACTCCTTTCCCTAGAGAAAACAGATCCTCCTCCTTCGACGGCTCCGATACTTCTACCTTCTTTTAGGCTATAGACGACTTCTTTAAACTATACTTCTTAGGCTTATAAACCCTAGATAACTAGAGGATCCGCCTTATCGCTCGCTATACTATCCCGGATATACGTACGTAGCTCGAGAGTCTAGACTTCTATACTAGAGGTAACTACGATTACTTCCGGAAGGATGCCCTCGCCTACTATAAGAGCTACGATAGCTAGGTATATAAGTACGGCCTACTATTCCTCGAATAGTTCTACTCGAAAAAGAGGGTCTAGGACGTTATAGGTACTACCGATAATCTAAGGTAGTATGTTATAACCTTCCGGGCTATATCGAATCGGATCCCTCTTAACTAGTATAATAACGTTACTCGATTTCGCCTCTTCCTTAAGGGGCTACCTACTAAGGTTAGATACGAAATTATAAGTAAGCTAGAAATCGACGTCTCGGAGACATCGTCCTATATAGACCTCTCTACCCTCTATAATGCGACGCTTAAGTACGTTACTAGCCGTATTATATACTAATAGATATACGGTAGCACTAGTAACGAGGTCGCTACTAAGCTAGTTACCTAGACTAAAAAGAGGTACCCGAAACTAGATATATTAAACGACGGTCTTTAGATATTAAGGACATAGAAGTTAAAGGAACCGGATATAGACGAACTCTATAATAAGGTAATAAAGTTAACGATAGCGAAGCTAGATCGAGACAATTTGTTAGAGGCTAGTACCTAAGGCTAGCCGGCTTTACCGCCTAATACCCGACGCCCGACGCCCGACGCCCGACGCCCGACGCCCGACGCCCGACGCCTAACGCCCTATTAGACGTCCGACGACCCGATCGGACGTCCAATCCGGTTACGTAGAGGCTACGTATACGCCAAGCTACGCTACGTACGCCTTCGACTTATACTCGACGTATCGCTATCGTAGATAGATCTTCCTTTCGGTAGCTTTAGAATCTCATATATTCGGATCTAGACCTTCGTATATAACTTCGGTTCGGACCCTTATATTTTCTAAAGCTTAATATCGAATAGCTATCCCAATGGAAATACTGCCTAAATTTCAGGAACTAATACGAGTAGAAATAGCTCGAATCTAAGAAGAATTCTAGACCTAACTCGTAACGAACGATACGTAATATCTCGAACGATACTAGGCTATAGAAGTAGCTAAACGTAAGCTCGAAAGATAGTTTGCTATCGCTGGAAAACAATAAGAAGAACTAATGCCCGAAGCGAGTAGCTCGACTCTTACTACTCTAGAAACGACTACGACGACTACGATATATAACGACGACGCCCCTTACTACCTAAAGGAGCATATTCCTACGCTACGAACCTTTAGCGGTAAACGATCGGAATAGGAAGCTTAGTATCTCGCTACGTAAGCTAAACTAGCTATCGATAAAGATACTATTAGCAACGACTTCGACTAATTCCTCTATCTTACGAGTAGACTCGACGATAGCGTAGTAAGAATAGTAAGGATAATAATCTAGAACGCCCTCGAGAAACGAAACGGGAACGTAAGGGAATTCCTCTAGTACCTAAACGGTATATACGGCGATACGAACTAATAACGACGAGCTCTTCAAACTCTCTCTCGGATCTAATAACGCGACAACGAACCTATTACTACCTACCTTCCTCGCTTTAAAGTAGTCCTTATAAACGCCGGACTATCCGATACCCTTTTATAAGACGAGCCGAACCCGAAAGAGGAGAGTATTTAGATTACTCTTCTCGAGAACTCTCTTAACGACGAAATAAAGAGGGCCCTACTCCTATTCGCTTTAAACCCGCTAAATAGGTACTCGACCTTTATAAAGAACCTCCTAACTATCGGCGGGTCGACTATAAATCTTCGTTCTCGGTCGAACTTTTCTATGCCCTTCGCTTCCTAGGTAACCCTACTATCGATAGGGTTGCGGGCGACCCTACTACGAGCGACCCTATCGTAAGAAGTAAAAGACGAGATAGATTAGGAACCAACTCGGTCTAACCGAGTCGACTTCGGCTAGAAAGAGAAGAAGAGGGCTAAGTAGGTTATAAAGGATACGATATAAGCCCGGAGAGAATAAGGCCTCTATCTTCGTTACGGGATAAAAGGACATCTTATTACCGACTATATATACCTCGCTACGAGAAACCCGAACGCCGTATAATCTATAGTAAGTAAGGTTAGCTCCTACGAGGTACGAGAAGCCCTTCCGGAAGAAGAAGAAGAAGATCTAGCGTCGGAAAACGAGTAGCCTCTACGATAAGACGTCCGTAGAGGCAATGTTAGATATAAGTAGAAATAGAATAGAACGTCTTTTAAAAGATAAAAATGGAACGCTCTCTCTTCTATACTTCTACTATTATTAACGACGACGTACTTCAATTCGCTCTTATTAATAACGGTAGCTAATCGTATTGTTTAATAAACGAACGGTTAGCTAAGAAACTCCAGCTCCTACAAATCCCTATCCTAAGGCGTAAGGTCGTTAGCGTATAAGGAACCCCGTCGCGAAAGAAAGAGATTTCTTTCGTAATAAGGTTTTCTCTTAACGTCGGAGGGCATAAGTCGACTACTTTTACCTACGCTATTCCGGACCTCTAAGAAGACCTTATCCTTAGGAGACCCTACCTTTTCTACGAAAACGTATAGGTTATCGAATCGATAAATCGCCTCGAGTTCCTTTATAATAGGTTTTCGATCCCTTATAAAAAACGGCTAGTAGGCTCTATAACGGCGAAGGCCGTTAGTAGAGCTACCTTTAGATTCCTTGCCCGGTTATCTCGTAAGAGAGACGTATCTCTCTTTACTACCTCGCTAGAAGATATCGAGAAGGCGCTATAGATAAAGAAAGCCCTTACTCGAGACGAGATTATCGAACGGCTTCCTAAGTATTACCGTCCCCGGATACGTGGCTTTATCTAGGAAGGAGAGTAGTTACCGCCGTATCGACCCGGATTCGACTACGAGATTCCTCTTACTACCGATAGTACTAGGAAACCGAACGAACCGCCTTAGGGCCCTCTATATAATATAACCCGGGACGAGCTCTTAGTCCTACGAAAAGAGCTATACTCCCTCCTCGAGAAGGGTTATATCCGGTATAGTAAGTCTCCCGCCGCCGTACCTATTCTCTTTACTAAGAAGCCTAGCGGTGGCCTCCGTTTCTATATTAACTATCGTAGCCTTAACGCTATTACGTTAAAAGACCGTTTCCCTCTTCTACTAATCCGAGAGATACTTACTACTCTTAGTAAGGCTAAGTAGCTTACTAAACTCGACGTATCTACTACGTTTTATCGGATTCGTATCGCTAAGAGCGAAGAGTAGAAGACTACGTTCCGTACTCGTTACGGCCTTTTCGAATAGAATGTTTACCCTTTCGGACTTACTAGTATACCGGCTACGTTCTAGTAGTACCTAAACTGGATTTTATAGGACCTACTCGACGACTTCTATATAGCGTATATTAACGACATTCTAATCTTCTCTTCTAGTACTCTTACCGATTACTATAAGAAGGTTACGTAAGTTCTATAGCGTATCGAAGATAGCAAACTTATCTTAGATATTTCGAAGTACGAGTTCGAGACTCGTACTACGAAGTATCTTAAATATATTATTAATGTAGGCGTTGGCGTACGAATAGATCCCGCGAAGGTATAGGCTATTCGGGACTAGAATAGGCCTCTTACTATCCGTAGAGTCCGCTCCTTCCTTAGTTTCGCTAATTACTACCGGATGTTTATCTAGAAGTATAGCGACCTCGTATAGCCCCTTACCGATTTAACGAAGAAGGCTATAGGCTTCCGTTAGGGAGAAGAGTAAGATAAAGCTTTCGAGGCAATTAAGGACGCTTTTATCTATAGTCCGGTTCTCGCTAGCTACGATCCTAAAAGGAAAACACGAGTAGAGCCCGACTCCTTAGGTTAGGCTACCGGCGGCGTACTATACTAATTCGATACGACTTTACGGACCTAGCGACCTATAGCGTTCTTTTCGTAGCGATATACTCTCGTAGAGATTAACTACAACATCTACGATAAGGAACTCTTAGCTATTATTAAGTGCCTTAAGGAATAGAACTCGGAGCTACGCGGACTCTAGTACGAATTTGAGGTTCTTATAGACTATAAGAACCTCGAGCCTTTCTTTATTAAGAAGTCTCTTAACGAACGACAAATTCGCTGGAGCGAGTTCCTTATACCCTTCCGTATATCGCTAGTATATCGGCCTAAACGAGAGGCTACTATTCCCGACGCACTTTCCTGCTAGGAATAGGACGTACCGAAAGACGATTCCGATAGTAGGCTCTAGAGTCGAGAAGGGATCCTTCTCGACCCTAGCCTAAAGGCCTTCCCTACTACGA
>JALRMM010000691.1:0-12396 GCA_026122155.1 Zymoseptoria crescenta
GTAGTCTCTCTCTTCTCTTTCCGGTTTAACAATTTTCCTCGAGATTTTCGACTCGATCCCTTCTTTAGGGTCGTTAGAGGTTATAGAGTTCGCTTCTTTATCCGCTTAACGATTTTCGCGGTTAGCGTTTTATTATCTTCTTCTTCTTTAACCTATTTAGATCTATCGTCCTCTAAGTTTTACTAGACGGTTCGTCTTCTTTTAGATGTTAAAGGTATACGGTGTTTACTACTTATAGATTACGGAATAGAGTTAATAAAGTAACCGTCTCCTATGTCTTATATAGGTTACTATATATAGGCTATGTTCCCTAAAGAGCTCGAGTAAGTACCGCGGTTGCCTCGGCTACCTTATCGTAGCGCTATAGTAATAGTCCTGTCTTCTAACTTGAAGTTAACTATTAAGGAGTTTTCGAGTATAAGAAGTATAAAGATATCGTAGTGTAAAGAACGCTAGCTAGTAATTCCACTAGTAATGAAACTAATTCTTGCTATTGTTAAGTTGCACCTACGTGCCTCCTAATATACGACTATGCGTTATGTTAGCGGCGTTCGCCGCTACACTCGGCGTCGTATTATCTACGTATTATTAACGACCTTACCTAAGGTCCAGAGCTAGGCTATGCCTTAGCCTTCCCTAATAATTACCTCCCTCCTCCGAAGGAGACGTCTCGGCTCCTATAACCGTCTTACGTTCGGCCTACCGAGCGTAGGCCTAGTCTTTATTTGGGGCTGCTTTCTTTATTAACTTCTTAATATAGCGTTTACATCGCAACGCGCGCTTTGTTTTACGTATGTTAATTGTTGCTTATAGCTCTACTACTAGTAGCTATGTTTTAGCGGGTCCTTTATAGTTAAGGGCAACCGCTTATAGGTAGGTATTGTTAATGTTTTCGCTCGCGAAGTTCTTCCTCTACTCTTCTTTAACTTTATTAACGCTCCTCTCCTACGACTAGCACTATAAACTCCAACGATACTTAAGCTCTCCGTAAGCGTACCGTACGCCTCTACTATCTCTATAATCTCTTATTAAGAAGCAAGCTTCTAGCTTACGAGCCGCTTATTACATACACACATATCGTAAGCACCTAGTAGGCGACTCGCAATGCCTCTACGAGTATAGCGTGCGCCGGCCGTCGTACTAACTCTCCCTCCTCGTACTATCGAGGACCGCTACGGTAAGGTAGTACCGATATACGAGCGCTACCTATACTATACGTACGATAGTATGCCGGCTTCCCTCCTTCGATTCTTATAGGTATAGCAAGCTAACCGTATACGTATAGCTAATAAGTAGCCGTACGACGGCAACATAACCGCCGGTAATAAGCGTAAGTACTAGCGCTATAAGAAGAATAACTACGGCTACGAGACTATCGAGTACCCGGACCTTAAGTTGTAGGCAACTCGCCTACTAGAGCTCCGCGAGGAGCATGTAGACTTTAAGATAGCCGAGGGCGACGCGCTATACCTCTAAGCGCGCCTAGAGTCCGTAGGCACCGATGTCGCCCGTACCCTTAAGATTAAGGAGGCGAATAGCGGGAAGTACGTAGGCGGGTTAGCGACCCCTTATAAGATAGGCGTAGGTAGGTCGGTAGGCGAAAGCTCCTAGCCTAACCTCCTTCTTACGTAGGGCAATACCGCTACTACTAATGCTATGTTCGAGCTCTAGTACGAGGTAAGCTAGCTTCTCGCTTGCTTGTCAATTGCTTTACTAATGCTTTTCGCAGTCTCTCCGCCTATAGGGCGCTACTACGCCTACCTTCTAGGTAGCCGCCGCTACCTTCGCCTACGATAGTAGTACTTAGGTAGAGACCGTACCTTAGGGTTTCGAGGACATCGAGGTAGACGAGGAGGTAGAGGATAATGCCTAAGCCGGGCGAATAGCCGGCTCTTCCTATGCTTCTAGGCTACTTACTACTAGCGTTGCGCCCGCTTATCGTAGTACTAGGGGGTTTTTTCCCTTTTAAATAAAGGCTTTTTTCCTCTATGCTTACCTCTTCTACCTCTTCTGTCTCTTAGGTCCTTTTATAATAACCTTGTCCTTACGTAATTCCTATGCTTCTATTAGGTTAGCCGTACCCTCGCATTCCTTAGCTATCTACTAGCTGTCGTATTCCTTAGGCTAATCCTTCTAGTGCACGAAGTAGAACTTCCGATCCTTCGTCGTACCTAAGATCTCCTCGACCTCGTACTCGCCTATTTCGTCTACGATAGGCATGCTAGCCTTATAAGACGAACCTAGGCGGTTACGCTATAGTTCGAGGTAGCTAACGTAGAACACGTTATAAATACGCGAGTTACTTAGGAGCGCTAGGCGATACGCCTACGATCTAACTACGTCTATTACCCGGAAGGGGCTAACCTATTTGGGTCCTAAGGTCTTCTTAGGCATCTTAAGCTTTAGGTTCTTCGTCGATAGCACGACCTTATTACTAATACTAAACTGCTTTAGCTTGTGATTTTTGTCGTAGTACTTCGCTTAAGACTCGGCTACTTTTCTCTAGCGTTTCTTAAGCTTCTCGTATGTCTCCTTTAAGCGTATTACTATATTAATTGCTACGGGCGTCCTTCCCCTAGGAATCTCGCCTTAAGATTCCGTAGTAAGGGTAGGATTCTATCTATATGTAACGTAGAAGGGACTTATGCCTAACGTAGGGTGTTCGCTATTATTATACGCGAATTCCGCCTATACTAACAACTTAGCCTAGTTATCCTAAAACTCGCTATAGTAATAGCGCAGGTATTGCTCTAGTGTCTAGTTAGCTCTTTCCGTCTACCCGTCCGTCTATAGATAGAAGGCTATAGATAGCCTACGAGTATATGCGACTCGTAGTAGAAGTCGCTCTAGAACTAGCTCGTAAACAGAGATCCTCTATTACTAATAATGCCTCTTAGCACTCTATAGTGCCGCACAACTTTATCTACTAACAGCTTCGTAAGCGTTATAGCCGTATAAGTCTTATCCGTTAGGATATAGATGTTTATTTTCGAGTAGCGGTCGACTATTACGAGGATAGTAGTATAAACTCGGCCGTCTCTTATGCTTAGCGGAAGGTCTATAATAAAGTCTATTAACAATTCCTACTATAAACCGTCCGGTAAGGGAAGCGTATATAACTCGCCGTAGGGACGATGCTAACGCGCTTTGGACACTTAATAGGTTAGATAGGTAGACACGTATTCTATTACTTCCTCGTCTATACCTAGCTAGAAGTACTTCCTCCTTAGAAGTGCTAATACCTTAGCTTTGCCGAAGTGTCCTACTAATACGTCGTCGTAATGTATGCGGATTACCTACTTCCTTAATGCGAGGTCGCTAGGTACCTAGAGTTTCTTACCCTTATATAGTAGGCTATCGACTATTAAGAAGTCCGTATACGGTCCTTTTACGAGGTGCTTACTATACTCCTCGTCGTGCTTTTGTAGCATACTAATTATTCCTTTTAGTATCTCGAATAGTAGTATATACGCCTACTTATCTAAAACCGCCGTACGTGCGACCCTTATAGGTAACGTAGGTAGGACGCTTATCCTTAGGATAGCTACTTAGGGAATTAACTTCTGCTGCTCCTTATAGGTAACAACGATCCTCCTTATAAGGGGATCGCCTCTAGCCGCTTTATTGG
The DNA here is from genome assembly GCA_026122155.1 of Zymoseptoria crescenta. NCBI lineage: Eukaryota > Fungi > Ascomycota > Dothideomycetes > Mycosphaerellales > Mycosphaerellaceae > Zymoseptoria > Zymoseptoria crescenta. The sequence goes on from JALRMM010000691.1 coordinate 3,629, forward strand.
TCGCCTAGTACGCTAACTTGTTCTATAAGGTTGGGAGTAGCGTACTTACCGCTTACTTCTCGGTTACGTAGTCCGGGCGCCTTAACGGCGCATCGGCTAGGTTAGTCTTCCTAGCTTAATATTTAATTACGAAGTCGAAGGGCGCTAAAAAGATAGCCTATCGAGCTTGTCTACTATTTAGCTGTTTTACCGACATAAAGCCCTTTAAGTTAGCGTAGTCGACTAGTACCTAAATCGTATACGGTACGCCTTCGAGGTATAGACGCTACTACTTAAAGCACTCTACTATAGCTAGTAGCTCTTGGTTATGCACCTTATAGTTGCACTTAGTAGGGATTATCTTTCTCGACTAAAAGGCGATAGGATACTACTACGAGTTAAACTCTTATAACATAATACCCGCTAGTACGTAGCCTAAGGCGTCGGTTTCCAGCCTTAGCTTCCTTATAGGATTATAGTGCCTAAGTACTAGAGCCGAGATAAAGGTATATTTTAACTAGGCAAACGCCTACTCTTCGGCTGCTCCCTAGTTAAGGTTCCTAGGCTTCTTGCCCTTCTTTATCCCTTTTAACTAATCGGTAAAGGGCTTAACAATCTTAGAGTAGTGCTTAATAAATCGCCGGTAGAAACCGGTGAATCTAAGGAACTACTAGATATCTACGTATGTCTTAAGAGTCGGCTACTCCGAGACTACGGTTACCCTACTAGGATCTATCTCGATCCCTTTAGGCGTAACTACGAACCTAAGGAAGTCTATCTTTTGCTAGAACTAGAAGCACTTCTTAGGACTAGCAAAGAGGGCGAACTTCTATAGTCGCTTAAGTACCTCTCTTATAGCTCGTACGTATTCCTTACGTGTCTTACTATAGATAAGGATATTATCTAAGTATACTAGATAAATCTAATTAACTAACCTACTTAGGGCGCGGTTAGTATATCCCTAAAAAGTCGCTAGAGCATTAGTTAAGCTAAAAGGCATAACTAAGTACTTAAAGTAACTATAACGTGTACGGAATGCGGTCTTCTAGCGATCCTCTTACTTAATCGGGATACGATAATACGCATCCTTCAAGTTAATAGTCGTGAAATACATGTACCCTTATAGGCGATCGAGGGTCTTACTAATTAACGGTAGCGGATGCCGGTTTTTTAGCGTAATCGCGTTTAGTCCTCGATAGTCTACGTATAAGCGAACGGTACTATCCTTCTTGGGGACGAATAGGATAGGAGCACCCGCCTCGCTAGTAGACCGCTAGATCCACCTATACTTAAGGGCTTTTTAGATATACTCCTCGAGTATCTTTAGCTCGGTCTGGGACTAATAGTACATCGCCCTAAAGGGGGGTTTCTTACCCTCCTCGAGGTCGATCGTATGCTCTATATCTGTTAGTAGCCTGCTTAGCACCTAATTAGAGCCTACGAACATATCTTTAAAATCTTTGTACTCCTTAGGGAGTCCTTCGATAGTAATAGCCGTACCCGTATCTATCTCGACTCGGCGAATAGTTACTATATAGACCTTATCGTTTCTTTTTAAGTTGTCTATAAACTGGAATGCTTCTAGCATATCTATGCCCTACGACTCGGTTAAGTACAACTATTAGTCACATACGCTGTTTACTAGTATACTATTCTGGGCCCTCTATAGGTTACCGAGAATAAGGGCCTTATCTTCTATATTAATAGCGTAGAAGATTGCTTCCGAGGTGCGAACTAATTGCTTAGAGTCTACGAGCCTTAAGCGAATCTTATACGTACTATAATAATAGCTCTTAGTGCCCTTATTCCCCTAGTAAGTACCTACGTATAGAAGGGTAGCGTTCTTAATACGCTCTAAACCGTGCTTTAGTGCGAAAGATTATAAGACGATATTTACGTCCGTATAATTATCTAGGAGGAAATCGGCTATTACCTCGCCCGTAGGCGAGACGACCTTACCTCGCTTACGAGACGTACGCCTTAAATCGACTGGAATCTCGAAGCCTAGTCGCGATCCTTTCCTAGGCCTCTTCCTTTTTTTAACTTCTTCGTCTAGCTCTACTCCGGCTCCTTATCTACTTCTAGCTTACGCACCTCTACCTTCTTATTCGGGTAGTATAGAGCGATATAGCCTTTCTTACTATAGCTATAACATTTAGCCTTAGCTATCTATTCCCGGTTACGATTATTACCTAGTAGTAGACCTACGTTACGGTTGCCGCTAGACTACTAATCGCTCCGTAGGCTACGAGGTAGAGGTCTAGAGTTCTCTTAATTCTTCTTCTCGAAGCGGTTCTTCTTATCTAGCCTACTCGGCGCTTAAGAGTCGGTTACGGCTCTCTTACCGGCCGAAGCTCCTATGCTTTTAATCCAAGTAGCTAGGCTAACTAGTTCCTGCCTAGTAGTAGGGATAGTGTAATGCTTAACAATAGTATCTCGCAACGCTAGCGACAGCTTTATAAGTAGGTGGCGAATCTTCTACGCCTCCGTATAGTTACCTAGCTAATCTTCCAAAATAGTTAGCTTTATCGCGAACTTCTGGACGGTCTAGTTATCTGCTTAATAAGCCTTCTTATATTCCAAGGTAACGTCTAGTATATAGTTTACTGGATCCCCGACTATGTCCCGTATAAAGGTACGAAAGTCGTTAAAGGTTATACGACGAATATCCGCTATACTATAGTTCTAGTGCTACTTCTCTTACGGGTCTTCTACGAGGTATATTACCCTATATAGGATCTTCTCCCTCTCTATCGAGTACGCATCCGCCGAGAGCTTAAAGATAAGTTCGAGCTTACGGAGGAACTATCGACTCTTAGTAACACTCTCTCTCTTAAAGTTCCTTAGCTCTTTTAATTTTGGACGTAAGGCTAGGCCTCTCGTAGGTAGTACTCCGGCGCTTAGTAGGCTAGACGTAGACTCGGGAGTCCCGACGCTATCCTAACTAAGCTATCGACGACGATGTTCGATAGAGTCCGCTATAGCGATAGAGCCGTTATATCTCCTACTCCTAGAGTGCTTCCGTCCGGCGGTTCTACGGTAGCTATACGACGTAACTCCTATACGTAGACGCGAGCGTTATATAAGCGAAGCGCCGCCGAAAGCCTTACTACTTCCTAATCTAGCTTATTAATCTCTATTTCCACATCGGGAACCGATATAGTCGATTAATTAGATAGTGCTACCGACCCTTATCGTTCGCTTATAGCTCGCTAAGGAGGAGCAAGTAGCTCGCCGGTAGGTATCTCGTTTACTATTAGGTTCTATAGACCGCGGGCTCTTAGAGAAGAATTAGAATTATAAGAAGTATAAAGATATCGTAGTATATAGAACGCTAGCTAGTAATTCCACTAGTAATAAAACTTATAAGGGTCCGAACCGAAGTTATGTACGAAGGTCCAGATCCGAATATATGAAATTCTAAAGCTACCGAAAGGAAGATCTATCTACGATAGCGATACGTCGAGTATAAGTCGAAGGCGTACGTAGCGTAGCTTAGCGTATACGTAGCCTCCGCGTAACCGGATCGGACGTCCGATCGGGTCGTCGGACGTCCGATCTATTCCTAATTAGAAGTAGGGTGTTAGGCGTCGGGTATCGGGTATCGGGTATCGGGCGTTAGGTATTAGACATTAGGTATTAAAGCTAGCTAGCCTTAGGTACTAGCCTCTAATAATACCCCCCCCCCCCGGCCCCCCCTCCCCTCCTTATTAAATAATACTACGGTCGTAAAACCGACTAAATTACCGAACTCGTCGTAAAATTTCGTCCCCCTAAGGAAAATTTCCGTTACTACCTATTCTACTAATCTTATACCTAGCTACTTATTGTAGCTAGGACCTAGCCTACTTAGCTATTTAGCTACTAGCTAAAGTTAAGGTATAAAAGGAACCAAATTTCCACTATACTTATATCTATAGTTCTTAAGACCTATATCCTAGCGGTATAGTATTTAGGGTCGAGGCCGAAGTAGTTAACCTCTAGGTTAGGCTAAACCTATCCTTATAGTAGGGTTATGCTCTATATGTTACTATATACGCTATTACGTTATATAGGACCTCTATTCTATAATGCCCCTCTTAAACTCGTAGGTTTCGTCCGGTCGGGTGCTCTTAGAAGTCCCTAGATATAGTTTACTATAAGTTTAGGCCCTAAAGGAGGTAGTTTTGCCGATTTTTTTTTTCTTTTGTCTAAGGTAGAACCGGATAGATATACTACGTATATACGCAGTACCGTAGTTTTATATCGTACGATAGATAAGGAGGTATCTAGTAGTCGTATCTAGTACTATCTCCGAAGTAAAAGAAACGGCCCGTCTAGAAACACGGACCAAGGAGTCTATCGGTACGTAGTTTAAGGTCGTATAGGACCATCCGCCGTGTTCGCGTCTCCGTAAAGAGCTTTAAAGCGTTCTAGCGTAATCGTGTCCTTAAACTCTCGTAACGGTTCCTAAGTAGGACGGTCGTAACCGACCTACTTAATAAGAGTCTCGCGCCGGTAACCGCGGCCTACTCGCCTAGTACGATAGCGGAGAAGCGACTCGACACCGTACTCCTTATCCCCGGCATCGTTAAGTATAGTAGCGGGCTACGTATCCGTAACGACCTAAGAAGGAAGCGTATCGTTGCTCGTAAGACGTAGGAGAGAAGTATAGAACTTTAGGTAAATACCGCGAGGAACGTCCAATTCGATAAAGTAAGGCGAGTTCTCGAAGGTACGGATAACCGTATACTTCGCGTGGATCTAGTCGAGCTTCTTAGTAGGACGGTCCGTCCTTATATTGCTAAGTAAGAGCTAGACTTTATCGCTAACCGCGTACCGTATAGTAACGTTCCGTAATCGATTCGTATAGTATTCCTACTACTACTACGTAATAGCTAAGGTAGAACTAGCGAATTCCCGGGCGCGCTAAAGCTTCGTAACGATATATATACCTTCCTCCCGCGGGTTCCGAGGGTTGTCGATAGGGTCGGTAATAGTCTCGATCGTACGAGGGTAGTATCCGTACGTAAGGAAAAACAGTAAGACCTAGGTAGTAGACGGGACGCGGGAATCCAAGGCAATCTACGCGAGCGAGAGCCACTTACCCTAGTCGCCCTAATTATAACTAACAAAGGCCCGTAAATAAGTCTCGACTTCCTAATTCCGTCGCTCGGTAGAACCGTCCGTTTCGGGGTAGTACGTCGTAGAGAGGCGTCGAACGATTCCAAGACGTTAGTAAATCTCCTTCTAGAGTACGTTAACGAACTAAACGCCTCGATCCGATGTAATACCCGTAGGGAGCTAGTGTATACTAATATAACGATCGATTAGGAGCGTTATAATCCCCTTAGCGTCGAACTAGTTAGGAAGAACCCATAATAGCATCGTACCTTTCCCGAGACGGTCTATAATAATAAGAAGAATAGTCGCGCTATCTCTCTTATTAGGCGTAAGGTCTATAACAAAGTCTATCGATACCTCTATCTAAATTCGTTCTAGGATCGGTAAGGGACATAAGAGTCCGCGGCGTTTTTCCCTCTAGATAGTCGTCTATCCGTAAGTAGCGTAATTCCGTATAAAGCGACGTACTTCTACGTTTATACCCGGCTAAAAGAACTACCGAGAAAGGAAGTCGATCGTAGCATCCCGTCCGGTATGCCCTCCAAGTATAGAGTCGTATATTATCTAAATAACTCTCGTAGTAAGAGGTTCGAAAAGCGGCAACTAAATGCGTTTACGAAAACGAAGGAACCCGTTCTATATATCGTACTCCCCTATCGAGAGCTTAAGCTTAAGCTCCGATAGGAATACTCGTTATCCTTATTCGACAGCTTCGAGTGCCCGTAAGTAGTCGTTGCCGTATAGTAAAGAGAAAGCGTCGCTCTAGAGCTACGATAGCGTAGTATCGTCCGGAAAAGGAGAAGTAGGCGTAGAGATCGTAGTAGGGAAGGCCTTTAGGCTAGGGTCGAGAAGGATCCCTTCTCGACTCTAGAGCCTACTATCGGAATCGTCTTTCGGTACGTCCTATTCCTAGTAGGAAAGTGCGTCGGGAATAGTAGCCTCTCGTCTAGGCCGATATACTAGCGATATACGGAAGGGTATAAGGAACTCGCTCTAGCGAATTTATCGTTCGTTAAGAGACTTCTTAATAAAGAAAGGCTCGAGGTTCTTATAGTCTATAAGAACCTCAAATTCGTACTAGAGTCTACGTAGCTCCGAGTTCCATTCCTTAAGGCACTTAATAATAGCTAAGAGTTCCTTATTATGGATGTCGTAGTTAATCTCTACGAGAGCATATCGCTACGAAAAGAACGCTATAGGTCGCTAGGTCCGTAAAGTCGTATCGAATTAGTATAGTACGCCGCCGGTAGCCTAACCTAAGGAGTCGGGCTCTACTCGTATCTTCCTATCGGGATCGTAGCTAGCGAGAACCGGACCGTAGACAAAAGCGTCCTTAATTGCCTCGAAAGCTTTGTCTTACTCTTCTCCCTAACGGAAGCCTATAGCCTTCTTCGTTAAATCGGTAAGGGGCTATACGAGGTCGCTATACTTCCGGATAAACATCCGGTAGTAATTAGCGAAACTAAGGAAGGAGCGGACTCCACGGATAGTAAGAGGCCTATTCTAGTCCCGAATAGCCTATACCTTCGTAGGATCCATTCGTACGCTAACGCCTACATCGATAATATATCCAAGATACTTCGTAGTACGAGTCTCGAACTCGTACTTCGAGATATCTAAGATAAGTTCGCTATCTTCGATACGCTATAGAACTTACGTAACCTTCTCGCGGTAATCGGTAAGAGTACTAGACGAGAAGATTAGAATGTCGTCGATATATACTATATAGAAGTCGTCGAGTAGGTCCCGTAAAATCCAGTTTAGGTACTACTAGAACGTAGCCGGTATACTAGTAAGTCCGAAAGGGTAAACATTCTATTCGAAAAGGCCGTAACGAGTACGGAACGTAGTCTTCTACTCTTCGCCCTTAGCGATACGAATCCGATAAAACGTAGTAGATACGTCGAGTTTAGTAAGCCACTTAGCCTTACTAAGAGTAGTAAGTATCTCTCGGATTAGCGGAAGAGGGAAACGGTCTTTCGACGTAATAGCGTTAAGGCTACGATAGTTAACATAGAAACGGAGGCTACCGCTAGGCTTCTTAGTAAAGAGAATAGGTATAGCGGTAGGAGACTTACTATACCGGATATAACCCTTCTCGAGGAGGGAGTATAGCTCTTTTCGTAGGACTAAGAGCTCGTCCCGGGTTATATTATATAGAGGGCCCCAAGGTAGTTCGTTTGGTTTCCTAGTACTATCGGTAGTAAGAGGAATCTCGTAGTCGAATCTAGGTCGATACGGCGGTAACTACTCTCCTTCCTAGATAAAGGCGCGTATCCGGGGACGGTAATACTTAGGAAGTCGCTCGATAATCTCGTCTCGAGTAAGGGCTTTCTTTATCCGTAGCGCCTTCTCGATATCTTCTAGCGAGGTAGTAAAGAGAGATACGTCTCTCTTACGAGATAACCGGGCGAGGAATCCAAAGGCGGCTCTACTAATAGCCTTAGCCGTCGTAGAGCCTACCGGCCGTTTCTTATAAGGGATCGAAAACCCGTTAAGGAGGAACTCGAGGCGATTCGTCGATTCGATAACCTATACGTTTTCGTAGAAAAGGTAGGGTCTCCTAAGGATAAGGTCTTCTTAAAGGTCCGGGATAGCATAGGCAAAAGTAGTCGACTTATACCCACCGATATCGAGAGAAAACCTCGTTACGAAAGAAATTTCTTTCTCTCGCGACGGGGTTCCTTATACGCTAACGACCTTACGCCTTAGGATAGGGATCTACGGGAGCCGGATGTTAGGGAAGGCTAAGGCATAGCCTGGCCCTGGACCTCAGGTAAGGTCGTTAATAATACGTGGATAATACGACGCCGAGCGTAGCGGCGAATGCTACTTACGTAACGCATAGTCGTATATTATGAGGCACGCATATGCAACTTAATAACAGCAAGAATTAGTTTTATTACTAGTGGGATCACTAGCTAGCGTTCTATACACTGCGATATCTTTATACTTCTTATAATTCTAATTCTTCTCTAAGAGCCCGCGGTCTATAGAACCTAATAGCGGACGAGATACCTACCGGCGAGCTACTTACTCCTCCCTAGCGAGCTATAAGCGAACGATAAGGGTCGGTAGCACTATCCAATTAATTAACTATGTCGGTTCCCAATGTAGAGATGGAGATTAATAAGCTAGATTAGGAAGCGGCAAGGCTTTCGGCGGCGCTTCGCTTACGTAACGCTCGTGTCCGCGTATAGGAGTTGCGTCGTATAGCCGCCGTGGGACTGCCGGACGGAAGCACTCTAGGAGTAGGAGATAATAGCTCTATCGCTATAGCAGACTCTATCGAACATCGTCGTCGATAGCTTAGTTAGGATAGCGTAGGGACTCCCGAGTCTACGTCTAGCCTACTAAGCGCCGGAGTACTGCCTACGAGGGGCCTAGCCTTACGTCCGAAATTAAAAGAGCTAAGGAACTTTAAGGGAGAGAGTATCACTAAGAGTCGACAGTTCCTCCGTAAGCTCGAACTTATCTTTAAGCTCTCGGTAGATATATACTCGATAGAGAGGGAGAAGATCCTATATAGGGTAATATACCTCGTAGGCGACCCGTAAGAGAAGTAGTACTAGAACTATAGCATAGTAGATGTTCGTCGCATAACCTTCGACGACTTTCGTACCTTTATACGGGACGTAGTCGGGGATCCGGTAAACCGTATACTAGACGTTACCTTAGAATATAAG
>JALRMM010000692.1:0-12385 GCA_026122155.1 Zymoseptoria crescenta
TCTTAATAGTCGATAGCCTACTATATAAGGGTAAGAAACTCTAGGTACCTAGCGACCTTATATTAAGGAAGTAGGTAATCCGTATACATTATAACGACGTACTAGTAGGACACTTCGGCAAAGCTAAGGTATTAGCACTTCTAAGAAGGAAGTACTTCTAGCTAGGTATAGACAAGGAAGTAATAGAATACGTATCTACCTGTCTAACCTATTAAGTATCTAAGGCGCGTCGGTATCGTCTCTATAGCGAGTTATATACGCTTCCCTTACCGGACGGTCTATAGTAAGAGTTGTTAATAGACTTTATTATAGACCTACCGCTAAGCATACGAGACGGTCGAGTTTATACTACTATCCTCGTAATAGTCGACCGCTACTTACTAAAAGATAAACATCTACATCCCGGTTAATAAGACTTATATAGATATAACGCTTACTAAGCTCTTAGTAGATAAAGTTGTCCGGCACTATAGAGTACTAAGGGGCATTGTTAGTAATAGAGGGTCTCTATTTATAAGCTAGTTCTAGAGCGACTTCTACTACGAGTCGTATATAACTCGTAGGCTATCTATAGCCTTCTATCCGTAGACGGACGGGTAGACGGAGAGAGCTAACTAGATACTAGAGCAATACCTACGCTACTATTACAGCGAGTTTTAGGATAACTAGGCTAAATTGTTAGTATAGGCGGAATTCGCGTATAATAATAGCGAACACCCTACGTTAGGTATAAGTCCCTTCTACGTTATATATAGGTAGAATCCTACCCTTACTACGGAATCTCGAGGCGAGATTCCTAGGAGAAGGACGCCCGTAGTAATTAATGTAGCAACACGCTTAAAGGAGACATATAAGAAGCTTAAGGAACGCTAGAGAAAAGTAGCCGAGTCTTAGGCGAAATACTACGACAAAAATTATAAGCTAAAGCAGTTTAGTATTAGTAATAAGGTCGTGCTATCGACGAAGAACCTAAAGCTTAAGATGCCTAAGAAGACCTTGGGACCCAAATAGGTTAGACCTTTCCGGGTAATAGACGCAGTTAGATCGTAGGCGTATCGCCTAGCGCTCCTAAGTAACTCGCGTATTTACAACGTGTTCCACGTTAGCTACCTCGAACTATAGCATAACCGCCTAGGTTCGTCTTATAAGGCTAGTATGCCTATCGTAGACGAAATAGGCGAGTACGAAGTCGAGGAGATCCTAGATATAACGAAGGATCGGAAGTTCTACTTCGTACACTAGAAGGACTAGCCTAAGGAATACGATAGCTAGTAGATAGCTAAGGAATGCGAGGGTGCGGCTAACCTAATAGACGCATAGGAATTACGTAAGGACAAAGCGATTATAAGAGGGCCTAAGAGGTAGAAGAGATAAGCATAGAGGAAAAAAGCCTTTATTTAAGGGAAAAAACCCCCTAGTACCGCGATACGCGGGCGTAACGCTAGAGATAAGCAGCCTAGAAGCATAGGAAGATCCGGCTATTCGCCCGGCTTAGGTATCCTCCTCTATCTCCTCTATACTACCGTCCTCCTCGCCCCCCTCCTACTCCTTACCTATAGCGGGTAGCGCTACCTCGCGCTCTACCTAAGTGCCTCCCTTATTAGCAAAGGCCGTAGAGACTACGCGTAAGGCTAACGCCGAAGCGCCCTTTAGGCGGAGCTCCTATAGAAAGTGTTAGCGGAGTATAGGAAGAGCAAGAGGAACGCAAGACCTACCTTATACTTTAGCTTAAATATAGCGCGCCTAATAGCGGCCTCGTTCTAAGCCTAAAGTAGGCTAGCGCGAGCGATCTATCTATTGCCCTACGAGCCGCCTACTCCGCCCTTACGAGGCGTAGAGAACTCGCCTACGGCCTTCCTACTATTAGCCTACTTAACCTTAAGGGTAGCCTTAATATCGCGCCCTACGGAGGCTAGGCGTATATTAACGAGCTACTCCGCGCGGGAGCCTACCTTATAGTAACCCTACTCCTTACGCAGCTTAAGTAGGCGCTTCGCCTACTTAATAAGGTCCGGATAGGTTAGCGTCTCGCATACGTAGTTGCTACGAGATGCGTTAGCCTAGTAAGAGAGGAGCTATCGACGCGCTAGACTTACTTCTTCTTATAGCGCTAGTACTTAACCTTACTACTAATAGTTATTACCCCGTTATAGTAATGCTCGTTAACTAGATAGGCGATTAGTAGGAGCCTAGTAAGTAAGGAGCGTAGTAACCTACTATCGTACGCGTATAGTAAATAGCGCTCGTAGTACGCTACCGCTAGGCCCTACGTATCTTACTTAGAGCGTAGAGGAAGAGTTAGCATAATAGCCGTAGTACGCTATACTTGTAGAGGCATTACGAGTCGCTTACTAGGTGCTTGCGATGTATGTATATATAATAAGCGGCTCCTAAGCTAGAAGCTTGCTTCTTAATAAGAGATTATAGAGATAGTAGAGGCGTACGGTGCGCTTACGGGAGTCTTAAGTATCGTTGAAGTTTAACGTGCTATTCGTAGGAGAGGAGCGTTAATAAAGTTAAAGAAGAGTAGAGGAAAACTTTATAGCGAAAACATTAACAACACCTACCTATAAGCGGTTGCCCTTAACTATAAAGGACCCGCTAAAACATAGCTACTAGTAGTAGAACCGTAAGTAACAATTAACATGCGCAAATAGAGTGCGCGTTGCGATGTAAACGCTATATTAAGAAGTTAATAAAGAAAGTAGCCCTAGATAAAGACTAGGCCTACGCTCGGTAGGCCGAACGTAAGACGGTTATAGGAGCCGAGACGTCTCCTTCGGAGGAGGGAGGTAATTATTAGGGAAGGCTAAGGTATAGCCTAGCTCTAGACCTTAGGTAAGGTCGTTAATAATACGTAGATAATACGACGCCGAGCGTAGCGGCGAATGCTACTTACGTAACGTATAGTCGTATATTAGGAGGCACGCATATGTAACTTAACAACAGTAAGAATTAGTTTTATTACTAGTGGAATTACTAGCTAGCGTTCTATACACTGCGATATCTTTATACTTCTTACAATATTGCTTACTTACTATAAACCTAGCGCAACGCTAACCGCTCTACGAATATACGACCCCTTACTATTACTAGGCTTATTTATTACGGATAGAGACCGAGGGCTTATAAACGCACTAGACGCGGTGTTTCTAACGATACCCTCTATTATCTATTATTAGTATATGTTTAAGAACGTATAGAATTAGGCTCGTAAGAAGTAGCTATAAGTGCTAGTTGTCGGTAACAATAGCTAGCTAACCGGCTTAAAGGAAGACGCTCCTTAAGTAGTCGCGTTTATAGCTATATTTAGAAGGGCAATTAATAGCAAGACGTTAGCTAAGTTTAATAGCAACAACGACGCCTTTTAGAGCTAAGATTAGTCCGATAAGGTTAGCTAGCTCTACGACTATATTAACCGCGAATACTAGCCGTATAAGGAGAAGCTAGTAGTATGCTAGATAGGGCAATATCCTTTATTTAGCTAGACGTCGTCGTTACGCGGTAAGGGAGCTTATTCGACATTAAAGAAGTAGCTAGCTAGTAAGCGTTACAACGTGCTTGGATTATATCTTAAGATAGAGCTATAGTAGAACCTTTAAGCCTCTTAGCTTATATATACCTATGCCCTTAAACGGAAGGCGATTCCGTACTTATTAATAAAGCTAGCATTTCGAGAGGTGTGTCGTAGTATTTACTAGAAGGCGTTATAGACGGTTTTAGAGTAAGAGGGGTTAGCAATTAACGAGCTAAAGGCTCTTCGAGAGGGCAAAATATCTATACTAACTATATACTCGTACTAGTTCACGTCTTTATAGGGTTGCCCTTATAAGTATACGATTATAGACATAATAACTAGCGGTTAATTAAGATACACTATAGACATGTTCCACTAGTACTAGTATATAGACAAGTAGGTAGCGCCTCTAGCTCGGATTATAGCTATTAACCGCTTTATTTACGAGCTAGCCGTAATACCGAATAATCGAGCCTTAAATGCTCGACCGCGTAGCGCCGGTAGAGGCTATAGACGTACTAATATACGCGAGCCCTTAGCATTCGAGTTCGGTAATACTAATTATCTAGCTTCTACTATACCGGCGATAATAAGGGGTAGTAGATAAGGGCGTACGAGAGGGGGTATAAGAGAAGGTAGAAGTAGTAGACGCGGTAGACTCGCAACTCCTTTATAGAGCTAGCCTTAATAATAATAACACTAGCCGCTCGTTTATACGCCTTATAGCTTATACTATAGTATTAGCTATAGCGTATAATTAAACGATACTACTATTCGACACGTAGTTAGACTACGACTATTAGTATAGGCACCTTCTCGTAACGAGCAATAGATATAAGCGCTCTATTAAGAGCGACAATGCTAGTAGCAACATAGCTAACATAGCTAATAGCAACATAGCTAATATAGCTATATAATGCTACTACCTTCTACTATACTAGTACGACTATAACTACTACCTTCGACGGTAATGCCCTTTAAACGTCCACCGTTATATACACGGCAATATATAAGGGCTAACTAAGGGAGGCAGTTTTAAGAGCTATATAGATAAATACATGTTTATAATAACTACTACCCTCTATATTACTAAACCCTCCTACACTATAGACGACAACGATGCGCTAAGGGCATGGTTTACGAGGTAGACGCACCAAAACCATGCAGACATCACATAAGCAGTATCCACCACCCAGGATAACAGCCGATATTGGAGGGCGCCGGCCATTAGCAGAAGGGGCGCCGGTCACTAGTTTTTCCCTGCTACCAACGATGTCATCTTGTCCGATGTCGCTTTTCCCGATCCACAATAGAGCAATCGTTCCGTTCATCTAGCATTGCGCAATGGTGGACTAGCTGCTCCGGACAGATCGAATGCTCTCAACGCTGCCACCACCATTCATCGTACTGAAAATAGAAGCGTCGCAGCACACGTGTGCATCGCAGTGGTCCTCAATATCACCCAATCGGCGAATTGATGCGTCCTTCATACGAACCAGCTACCAGGTCCATTAAGACACTTCACCCAGCAGAACCTTGTCGCTTGTGGTCGTGGTCGCACATGGCAAACATGCACTGTAATATGCTGTGCCATGCGGACAGCCATGGCTTAGGATCGCTTCTTGGTTCGCGATTCTTTGCAAGCAGACAGTCAGGCCGCCGCAACGAGATCTACCTTGTGCAGGTGCATCTTCAGTTGTCGCCATCCAACCCACTCGATCCTCGGCATTCGTCATTCCGTATTGGGTCCGTAGTCGATGCGATTCGGTCGTGTATTGAACGCCCCATAAGGTGCTGGCATAGCCGAAGTGTATGCGGACATTTGTCTCCCTAATCTCAGGCCGCGCACATTTTGCAATTGTTAGTCTCGTGGAGGCCGCGCCATTTGAAGGCGACCCAGAGGGAGCGTGCAATGTTTCACACCGATCACATGCGCGCTGAAATGTTGTCATCAGGCTACGGTCTTGGATCCCAATCTTCTCGACCCATGGGCAGGGCACATTTCACACATTCCGAACATCGTCGCCTTGAGTGCGCCATCAGCCTGAAGAGTACGGTCGCGGAGGGGAGTTGACAGACGAGAGAAAGTGCTCAACATCGTGTCGATAATAAAGAAGACGGAAGATTTCCCGGCAAATGATAAGGGTTGTCTTTCCAAGTCTATTTTAGCGCGTGATCGGCTCATCACGCTGTGGAGACCTCTCCATCCGGGGTCGGTCGAAAGATGTGTACCTCTCTTCGCGTACATCATTGCATGTACCACTCGCTTGCCTTTCGATCACAGCAGCCTGAGCTTTAACGCGGTGCAAATCCCCGTTGGAGAGACACAAGGACACACGGAACGACGACGACACGTTTGGCCGTTCGAAACGATCTGCACGCGACCGGGGGCAAGCAAGGCACCCCGCTTCAGCCAGCGGTCGGGCATCGATATCGCGGCGAGACCACATTGCTCAGGGCCATATTCGGATATTCGCTACAATCCACAGAGGACCAAGAGAAGGAGGAGGCACTCGAAACCCAACACAACAAAGCTGCACAGAATCAGTCACATCACGCGAAAAACGTGGCGATAGAGCATCATACGTCCACGCCCCACGCCTCGGCCGCTGGGGGAACCGAGCACGCCAGCATAGCGAACACCCAACGGACAAGATGAATGCTAACACTGGAGTCGGCCCTTGGACCGCAAAGGCGAAGACAGCTGCTACCAAACCCTCGTCGCTCGGGAGCCCTAGCAACTCGGCGCCAATATCGTTCTTTTTGAAGTCAGAGAAAGAGATGGAACAGACTACGCGAAGAGGGCGTACATCATCACGAAGCTCAGAGGTTCCAGTTGAGAATACACCAACAACACCTCCGGCTCGTGACATGGGAGACAGCTCTTTCGGTGTTCAGAGCCTGGAAGAGACTCTGAGATCATTGCCCTCCGAACAATCACCATCAAGAACGCACAGCACAAGCACCGATAGGTCCACGAATATAGACAGGCCCGAGTCAGCGGGTCGTAAACGCAAACCGAATCGAGTGCACCCGTCGATCAGATCAGCCGGCGAAAGGATCATTAGCTCAGAACATTCATCCTCGCAAACTACCTCGTCAGCGTCACCCGTAATGCCAGAGCCACTGTTTCGCACCTTGGGCGCTCGCAGAGGTTCTGGAGGCTCATTTGCCAACATGAGCCAGCCGCTCACGCCGATAAGACTAAGCCCGCATCCCGAGTCAGCAGCGTCCGATACACCACGCTCTACGTCCCCTAAATCCTTCAGGCTGAGTGACGAGGACGAGACTGGTAGCCAAGCCTTACTGTCCTCCAACGGCGACGAGGACGATCAGCCGATACTCGAACGCATGCCGCAGCTCGTCATGCCTAGCTTGGCGATGCCATCCCGACGTCCCTTCACCGAGAACGGGCAGCATATGGGACGGGCAAAGATCATGGTCGTCGGCTCCAAGGGTGTCGGCAAGACCAGTCTAATCAATTCGATACTACGCTGCAGTGAAGATGTTGTGCACGTCGATCATGCGGCAACATCCCTGAACAACGGAGCGTCATTCGTGACGGAGGTATCCGAACAATCTTGCTTCGCAGAGATCACGGCTTCCACACGGCCATATCCCGCATGGTGGACTGACTTTGAAAGCAGAAGAATGCTTCTACGGAGGAACAGCGTTGGTGAGGGCATCTTGGAGCGCAATTTGACCTTCATTGATACGCCCAGCGTTGAGGATCATCGTTCGTGCAGTCAACTTCTGGATTTCACGAAAAACTCCCTTCAGCGCACTGCTCGCATGGAGAGTATGACTGACAGTGAATTGATCAGTCTACTGAGTGGCGACGGCGGAGTTCAGATTGATGCGGTGCTCTACCTGTTCGATCCTACTCCCGATGCGACATCACCATCGGGACTTAGCTCTGCACATCAGGACCTCCTGCAATACCTTTGCAAGTGGACGAACGTCATTCCGTTGGTCGGACGAGCGGACACGGTCTCTTCTCAGGCATTGACGTCGCGAAAGGAACAAATCGCCGAAACGCTGAGGTCCATGAAAGCAGAGCCCTACCATCTTGGTGAGCTCGGCGAACAGGACCACGAGGGACCCTTCGCCGTGTCTTCAGCATATGGCGACGATGCAGATGTCATTGATGCCAGCATCTTGATGTCCTCCCAATACATGCCACCACTGGTGCCAAGCGAACTCAGCACCGTTATCAATTGCTTACTATCATCCCAGAACATGGCACGGCTGAGACATACGTCAGCCGCCAAATTCCTATTATGGCGACAGGAGAATCTCGGCTATCATCTCGACTTCCGGAAGCAGGCACTGCTACAATCGCCACAGCTCGGGTATCAGATGACGGAAGTCACCAGCCCAGGGAGCGGGAGCTGCGTCGAAGACGCAAGCAAGGTTCTCGTACCGCATTCGTCCTCGAGCTACTACAGATCCGCGTCTCCAGCCGTTTCGGTCAACTCAGCGCTCTCGGGAGCCATCATGAGCACTTCCGCCTTTGCACTGGCCAAGTATGACGAGGAAGTTCAAGGCACAGAGCCCTTCCGACAGGTCCGACTCGCAAAGTGGGCACAAGACTTGCAGCGAAGCCTGAATAACGAGCGCCGTCGATACCAGCAAATGTACACCAACCCACCAGCGGAATGGAACGGCGCGGGCGATGGGAACGCCCACGC
This sequence comes from Zymoseptoria crescenta, assembly GCA_026122155.1. Taxonomy (NCBI): domain Eukaryota; kingdom Fungi; phylum Ascomycota; class Dothideomycetes; order Mycosphaerellales; family Mycosphaerellaceae; genus Zymoseptoria; species Zymoseptoria crescenta. Next base: position 8,209 of record JALRMM010000692.1, read on the forward strand.
TATGGTTACCACCAAGGAAGGACAGCGTCCGCCTCGTGGTCATCTCGGCGGCGACTTAGGCGTCATCGACCCTCGCGACCCTCTCGGCGTGCTTTCTTTCGCCCAGGCCTTCCGAAGAAGAGGATTCTTTGCCCTGCAAATCGTGGGTGGCTGTGGACTGGTGGGAGCTATGGCATACTGGGTGGTGAGGAATTGGGCGGACGTGCAGGACTTCTTCGGACTCGGCCAGCCGGCGGGCATTGTGCATGCTGTTCCCGCTCCGCCGCCTCCATCGTTGAGGTATTCAACTCCGATCTCTTGGTTGGAGGCGACGCCTTTCGGCGGGCTGTTCGGTTCGAGCAGGCAGCAGTGGTGACGCCGTGACGGACATCTCAAGACTCGGTTGTTGTAGCTCTGACCCCTTTAATGAACAACAACCTTATGACCAAGCTTGCAACTGCGGTTTTGTCACTTCCAAGCTTGCCACGATCGCTGAAACGCAAAGTCTGCCGTAGAGGAGGTCTCGTACAACGCCGGGCTGGCAGAGCATGAGCATTCTTTGAATACTAGACGAGGACACACAGTGCAGCCTCATTGACAGACGTGTTGCCATTGGTTCTTTGCAGTCTCGCGAAGGATTGACAGCCGTGACTCGTAATGTGAGTGGCCAGATTGGTGGCGTTTCAGAACTTGCAAGTCTTCAGCCCCGACAGGGCTAGGGACAGCCATGAATCTCATCTGCGGACAGCCATGGACGTCACTTAGTGTATACGCTCGTTATGAACGAGAAGCTAATACACAAGCGTGTAACTACATAATACGCGTTAATCTACACGTCCGTCGCGTCGCTGCTGTTGTTATCCTATATACATCTCCTACTATACACACGCGTTGCTATCTATAGATAATAGTCTTCGTTATAGCCGAATAGACTATAGTAGACGTCGAAGTCGAACTCGATACGAATAGTAATCCCTTCCTCGACGATCTAAACCCTACACCTCCGGGCTCCGGCGATAGCAATAGCGATAGTAATAGCGACGATCTCAACGATAACGAAGAGTTTGAACTACTCCTACTACCTAAGCGTATGTTCCCGTCCCTACGGGAGCTACGTACCTTCGTTAAGACGTAGACTCGAGAACATAGATATAACCTCGTTACTAACGGGTCGAAGAACAACGGCTATTAGAAAGACGTCTCGTATAGACACGCTAGTAAGACTTAGAATAAACGAAAACTTAGTACCCGACGTCGTAAAACCGGAACGCGTAAGCATAATTGTCCTATGCGACTTTAGTATGTCGCGGAAGATCCGAAGAATAAAGATAGCTAGTAGTTAATTCGTTATAGACGAGGCACTAATCTAAAGGTCTATAACTATATGCCGTTTAGCATAGCTCCTAGTAGTGCTAGTATACCTATAAACTACCGGCGCTTCGACCTTACCGAAGAGGTTATCGACGAGGTAATTCGACATAAACGAGCTGGACTCTATATAGGCGAATCGCTTACACTTCTTCGAGACAAGTATCCGGATATCTATCCTAAACGAAAGGACCTAAGCAATATGCGATAGAAGTATCGGAGCCTCGTTCTCGCCGGAAAGACAATCGTAGACGTAACACTCGAATTACTTTAAGTAAGAGGCTATGTATATAAGTACTCGGTAAATGCGAATAGTATACTTAAACAACTCTTCTTCGTCTACCCCGAAAACCTCGAAGTCTAGCGACAATTCCCGGAGGTTATACTTACGGATAATATATATAAAGTCTATCGTTTACGACGACCGGTCTTTAGCTTCTATAGTGTATCTAGCGGCAACAAGACACTACTATTCGGACTTTGCATTATAAACGGTAAAGACGAAGCCGCATTCTAATAGGCCTTTAAAGCTATAAAAGAGATCCTCGTTAAGAACGAAGTCTAGTTACTAGAACTCTTTATTGTCAACCGAGATAGAGCCTACCTAAACGCACTATCTATAGTGTTTCCAGATACCCCCCGACGGCTTTATAAGTAGCATCTTATAAAAGACGTCCTTATATATACTCGGAGCGAGTTCCTATAAGAATAAGACGAAGAGAATAGAGGCTTCGTTAAAGTAGCGAAGAGGTAGCGCAGTTCTACGATCGCTTTCGAAAGGTAGCTTTCGCTAATACCGAAGACGAGTTTAATGTTTATTACGCCGCGCTTAAAGAGATATGGCTCGGTAGCTACGAATACCTATAGAGAGAGTAGTTTCCTTATACCTCGCTCTAGGCGGCCTTTCGTCTTAACCGAATACGTACTTAGCTAATCCGAGCAACCTCCCGGATTAAAGGCGTATATGCGATATTAAAGTAGTAGCTCGGAACATTATAGTCTAATACCTTCGGCCTTGTCGAACGAACAATACCTTAGTACTTAAAGCAAGCATAGAAGTACTAGCAAGACCTTTCGGATAAAACGAGCTATATACTACTATAGACACCGGTAATCTTCTATAAGCTACATCGTAAGGTATACCGGTACGCGATTACACTCCTTATAGGACAGTATTCGTTAGCAACGGACAACACAAAGCCGGTTCCAGACTATATAGGTGTCTTTATAGAAACTACCGACCTACCTTATTCGTATTATATCCGCGAGTGTATTATATAGAAGAAGCCCGTTTCTCTTATAGTTATTAGGAAGCGCTAGAAGTGCACTCGAAGGGACCTCGCTTAAACCGAAGAGAACTAAGAAGAAGAAGAAGAGATCGAGGAGATTAAATCGTTACCTTCTCGTCGTTAACGAGGAGCATAACGTATCTAGCTATACTAGCTTACTCGCCGTCGTCGAGAATAGCTAATCTCGAGCAACCGGCGGGATGCGTTATATGTAGAAATAGTCGATAGGAATTACTCTACGTCTTAAACGTAAAGGCTACCCCGGCCGAAGAAGAAGAAGGCAACGAAGAAAGGTAAGGAGAGGGCAATAGACTCCGATAAAGAAAACTAGGGAGAGGGCTTCTCGTTTTAACCGATAACAATACCGAGCAACCCGCCTATACCGTAGCATCTTATATAGACAACCTTCGACTCGTTATAGCCGAAGGTTATCGCGGGCCTATTAAATTCAATATAGACTAAGGAGTCTAACAGTAACGAGCCCTCGTTTGTAACGAGTAGCTAGCGGCCTCCTTAGTTTCCGTAGTCGTAGCCTTACTAGTCGGCACCTCTAAGTAGCTAGCCTTCGTATACACCGAACTACTAGCCTTCGTATGCACCGAATGTCTAACAGTAGTAGTAGCAGTAGTAGCTACAGCTATTCTCGGTACACCTCTCGGTTTATACGAACAGCTAAAGCGAGCACCTACACTAGTCCTCTATGCACTAGTCCTCTATGCCTCCTCCGAGCAGTTAAACTTAGCCCTCGTTTCTACCGAATAGCTAATACCGGCCTTATTAGCCTCTAAGTACCTACGACTATCCCTAGCTATAGTATCTGTTACAGCCGAATTAGTAGTACTCCTCGCGGCCCTCCTCGTAGCCGCCGTACTAGTAGTATTCGTTGCAGCCGAATTAGTAATACTCCTCGCAGTAGTACTAATAGCATTCGTTGCAGCCGAACTAGCAGTTATAGTAGCATTCGTTATAGCCGAACTAGCAGTTATAGCAGCAGTATACGTTGCAGCCGAATTAGTAGTATACGTTATAGCCGAATTAAGGCTACTAACTTCCCTATTCCTAGGCGTCTTCGGTAGTAACGAGGCCTCCCTCCCTCCGGCTATCTTAGCTAGCTCGGAAATCTAGCTACGTAGCAAGCACTTCGTTCTAGACGCCCTCGTAGACTTAATAGCGCCCGTAATAGCCTACCTACTATTAGCTACTCGTTTATAACGAGGCTACACTTTTATATCCTTAACACGCATTTAAGGGCTATATAACCGGCTTTTCGCTTATAACGAGGCTGAATTGTCACGATCTTAACGCATTTAAAGGCTATTTAAAGGCTATATAACCGGCTTTTCGCTCACAACGCGGTAAATATATAGCTTTTCGCTTATAACGAGGCTAAATTGTTACGATCTCAACGCATTTAAGGGCTATATAACCGGCTTTTCGCTTATAACGAGGCTATATGCCCGGTATAGTAACTACTATATGCCCGTAACGTTAATAACGAATCGTCGTCGTGTTAATTGTAGGAGCTACTAGTCCTTCTTATA
>JALRMM010000693.1:0-12372 GCA_026122155.1 Zymoseptoria crescenta
TACTCGACGACTTCTATATAGTATATATCGACGACATTCTAATCTTCTCGTCTAGCACTCTTACCGATTACCGCGAGAAGGTTACGTAAGTTCTATAGCATATCGAAGATAGTGAACTTATCTTAGATATCTCGAAGTACGAGTTCGAGACTCGTACTATAAAGTATCTTAGATATATTATCGATATAGGCGTTGGCGTACGAATAGATCCCGCGAAGGTATAGGCTATTCGGAACTGGAATAGGCCTCTTACTATCCGTAGAGTCCGCTCCTTCCTCGGTTTCGCTAATTACTACCGGATGTTTATCCGGAAGTATAGCGACCTTATATAGCCCCTTACCGATTTGACGAAGAAGGCTATAGGCTTCCGTTAGGGAGAAGAGTAAGATAAAGCTTTCGAGGCAATTAAGGACGCTTTTATCTATAGTCCGGTTCTCGCTAGCTACGATCCCGATAGGAAGATATAAGTAGAGCCCGACTCCTCGGGTTAGGCTACCGGCGGCGTACTATACTAATTCGATACGACTTTACGGACCTAGCGACCTATAGCGTTCTTTTCGTAGCGACATACTCTCGTAGAGACTAACTACGACATCCACGATAAGGAACTCTTAGCTATTATTAAGTGCCTTAAGGAATGGAACTCGGAGCTACGCGGACTCTAGTACGAATTTGAGGTTCTTATAGACCATAAGAACCTCGAGCCTTTCTTTATTAAGAAGTCTCTTAACGAACGACAAATTCGCTAGAGCGAGTTCCTTATACCCTTCCGTATATCGCTAGTATATCGGCCTAGACGAGAGGCTACTATTCCCGACGTACTTTCCCGCTAGGAATAGGACGTACCGAAAGACGATTCCGATAGTAGGCTCTAGAGTCAAGAAGGGATCCTTCTCGACCCTAGCCTAAAGGCCTTCCCTACTACGATCTCTACGCCTACTTCTCCTTTTCCGGACGATACTACGCTATCGTAGCTCTAGAGCGACGCTTTCTCTTTACTATACGGTAACGACTACTTACGGGTACTCGAAGCTATCGAAAAAGGACAACGAGTATTCCTATCGGAGCTTAAGCTTAAGCTCTCGATAGGGGAGTACGATATATAGAACGGGTTCCTTCGTTTTCGCGAACGTATTTAGTTACCGCTTTTCGAACCTCTTACTACGAGAGTTATTTAGACAATACACGACTCTATACTTAGAGGGCATACTGGACGGGATGCTACGATCGACTTCCTTTCTCGGTAGTTCTTTTGGCCGGGTATAAACGTAGAAGTACGTCGCTTTATATAGAATTGCGCTACTTACGGATAGACGACTATCTAGCGGGAAAAACGCTATAGACTCTTACGTCCCTTACCGATCCCGGAACGAATTTGGATAGAGGTATCGATAGACTTTATTATAGACCTCGCGCCTAACGAGAGAGACGGCGCGACTGTTCTTCTTATTATTATAGACCGTCTCGGGAAAGGTACGATGCTATTACGGGTTCCTCCTAGCTAGTTCGACGCTAAGGGGGTTATAACGCTCCTAATCGATCGCTATATCGGTATATACTAGCTCCCTACGGGTATTACATCGGATCGAGGCGTTTAGTTCGTTAACGTACTCTAGAAGGAGATTTACTAACGTCTTGGAATCGTTCGACGCCTCTCTATAGCGTACTACCCCGAAACGGACGGTTCTACCGAGCGACGGAATTAGGAAGTCGAGACTTATTTGCGGGCCTTTGTTAGTTATAATTAGGGCGACTAGGGCGAGTAGCTCTCGCTCGCGTAGATTACCTTAGATTCCCGCGTCCCGTCTACTACCTAGGTCTTACCGTTCTTCCTTACGTACGGATACTACCCCCGTACGATCGAGACTATTACCGACCCTATCGATAATCCTCGGAACCCGCGGGAGGAAGGTATATATATCGTTACGAAGCTTTAGCGCGCCCGGGAATTCGCTAGTTCTACCTTAGCTATTACGTAGTAGTAGTAGGAATACTATACGAATCGATTACGGAACGTTACTACGCGGTACGTAGTTAGCGATAAAGTCTAGCTCTTACTTAGTAATATAAGGACGGACCGTCCTACTAAGAAGCTCGACTAGATCCACGCGAAGTATACGGTTATCCGTACCTTCGAGAACTCGCCTTACTTTATCGAATTGGACGTTCCTCGCGGTATTTACCCGAAGTTCTATACTTCTCTCCTACGTCTTACGAGTAACGATACGCTTCCTTCTTAGGTCGTTACGGATACGTAGCCCGCTACTATACTTAACGATGCCGGGGATAAGGAGTACGGTGTCGAGTCGCTTCTCCGCTATCGTACTAGGCGAGTAGGCCGCGGTTACCGGCGCGAGACTCTTATTAAGTAGGTCGGTTACGACCGTCCTACTTAGGAACCGTTACGAGAGTTTAAGGATACGATCGCGCTAGAACGCTTTAAAGCTCTTTACGGAGACGCGAACACGGCGGATAGTCCTATACGACCTTAAACTACGTACCGGTAGACTCCTTAGTCCGTGTTTCTAGACGGGCCGTTTCTTTTACTTCGGAGATAGTACTAGATACGACTACTAGATACCTCTTTATCTATCGTACGATATAAAACTACGGCACCGCGTATATACGTAGTATACCCGATACGGCTCTATCTTACGGCTCTATCTTACGCTCCTTAGTCAAAATTTCGGCAAAACTATAGCCTTTAGGGCCTGAACTTATAGTAAACCGTATCTTCTTTTAGAACTTCTACTAAGCACCGACCGGACTAAACCTATAAGTTCAAGAGGAGAATTATAGAATAGAGGTCCCGCATATCGTAATAGCGTATATAGTAACATATAGAGCACAACCCTACTACCTAACGAGGCTTAGCCGAACTGCTTTACGAAGGGACCCTAAATAGCTAGCCGTTTAGTTATGCTACTATATCTATTAGCCCGTATCGCTCGGGCCCGGACGTTGTCGACTAGTAGGTTATATAAGGCGTCTTAAGAACTATAGATGTAAGTACGGTAGAATTTTAGTTGCTTTTATACCTTAACTTTAGCTAACAGCCAGATAGCCGAGTAGGCTAGGTTGTAGCCACAATAAGCAGTTAGGTATAAGATTAGTAGGATAGGAGGTAACGGAAATTTTTCCTTAGGGGGACGAAATTTTACGACGAATTCGATAGTTTAGTCGGTTTTACGACCAAGGGTACGCGAGGGGGGGGGGGGGTATTGTTAGAGGCTAGTGCCTAAGGCTAGCCGGCTTTACCGCCCGACGCCTAACGCCCGACGCCCGACGCCTAATACCCGACGCCTAACGCCCCTATTAGACGTCTAATAACCTAACGCCCGACGACCCGATCGGACGTCTAATCTAGTTACGTAGAGGCTACGTACGCGCTAAGCTACGCTACGTACGCCTTCGACTTATACTCGACGTACCGCTATTGTAGATAGATCTTCCTTTTAGTAGCTTTAGAATTTTATACATTTAGATCTAGACCTTTATATACAACTTCAGTTCGGACCCTTATAAATAGTAAGGATTTTTAACCTATATAGGCTAATAGGGAGATAGTCGAGAGTTATCTCCTATTAGGCTTTAGCTATAGGCCTATAGAGATACTATACGATAATTTGAATCTCGCGCTATAAGGTTGCGCGACTAGTATATACTATTATACGGTTATACTATACTAACGCCGTAAACTTACGGGGAATATACTATCGAATACTACTTAGTAGCGAACATCCTATATGTTTTAATATAAGCTAAAAGGTAGAATTTAATTACTTAACTCCAGCCTTTAATACGCGGCGTATACGTATAGGTTACCTAAACGATAGGTAGACTCGACGGATTCTACTAAGGGAAGTAAGACGCTAATTATAATGCTACGGTATCGAGTAACCGTAACCTTATTAGTACCTCTTATTAGTAAAACTCGTCCGCGAATATAGAGCTAATTATAGATTTATAGGGACCGGATATAGCTATCTTAATTCCCGAAGCTTAATAACTTCCCTTAATAAAAATGCGGAGGACTAGAAGCGTAGCAAATTAGTCGTAGGAGTATAAGAAGTATATAGTAATATCGTAATAATACTATAGTAAAGCCCGCCTAGAGGGTTATTATAGTTAGTAATAACCTATATATAGCGATAATACGCGCTCTATCCGCGAGTTTTAGTAGACTATAGTAATATAGTAATATAGTAATACGATTCTTAAAAATCTTAGTAGTAGTGCTATATAGAGGCTACTAAAAGAGGTAGTCTAGTCTTAGCTTTATCCGCTTTTAGACCCTAGTAAGAACTAGATAGAGGCCCGGGAAGCTTTACTAAGCGCTAAGATCGGCTTTTTAGATAACTGTAAAGGCGATAGGGTCTATAGCAATGTAAGGAACGCCTAATATCTACTAGATAAAAGGTAAGACTAATTCTTATAGAATTTAATATACGAGCGTAAGCCCTTCGCCTTATATATAGTAGGTATGCGCTAAGCATTCGTTACCTCCTTAGTTATATAACCAAAGGATAACTTCACTCGACCCGGATTACTACCTTTAGTAGTAATCCTTATAGTAGTCCTTAGCGGTGCTATTATAATAACGTAAGGCGTTTTTAATAGTAATATACTCGATGTAGTAATATCGCGAACCTCCGCCCGCGCTAGCGCTATAGATAGGTTCTACTATACGTGTCCCAAAAGAGAATTTCGAGTGTCAGATCACGCTATTACTCCTATGTCCAATTTTAGATCCTTTGATCCTGAGGCACGTGACTGATTTTCTGCAACAGGTGACGATGGGTGTGTTGATCATTGAACGCATGTTTGCGGGAGAGAATGTCGTGTACAACGAACTTGGAAACGAGTGGTTTGTGCATCGTTGTGGCGGAAGCATGTTGTATTCAGGTTGTACTGGCACCCCAGTTTTCTAGATCTGATCTATGAATGCGAGCAGACCGGCACGTCAGCAGTCACAAACGCTTCTGCAGCGGACTTTTATGTCCCTCGCAGCGACGAAGGACCAGCCTCATCGCCGCCACAACAGATCTCTCACCTTCGACCAGTCGCCCTCTAGTCAAGCCTTCAACTCGACAAACACGCCCTCGAAGTCCTCCGTACTCACCGTCTCCCTACACATCCACTCACTCACCCTCGCCGGCAACGGCTCATACCTCGCCTCCCGCAGCTCCGCTGCCGCCTTCCTCAAAAGCAGCAATCCATGCATGAGATCCGCATTCTCACCTGAACCGTCGTTGTTGCTCGTCAGCCTGCTCGAGAAGTCGACCCAGATGTAAGCCAAGTTCGCTCCATAGAAAGTACCTGTGCGCGCAAGACGCTCCACCGCTGCAATGCCGTCTTTGACATCGCGGACTTGTCGGTGGAAACCCATTGCGCGCTGGCGCGTTGCTGCTCCGTTGGTGGGAAGAGGGCGGGCTTGGCCAAAGTCTGCGAGCACGATATCGGGGTAGTCGCGAAAGGAGGTGGTACTGTTGGCATCGGGTTCACGCATGAGGAGGTTACCCAAATGCACGTCTCCGTGATGGCTTTCAGGCAGGTCGAGGCGGCGTTGATCGCCGATGATGCCGAAGTGAATCAGGAGAAGCGCGGAAGCGAGTTGGTGCAGGAGGTGCCAGATGAAGGCTTCAGGGCAGAAGGGAAAGGTGGAGTCAGGCTTAGTGTATTCTTCGAGTAGTTGATCGATCGAGCCGGCGGTTAGCAGTTCGAGGGTCAACCATCTCCTACCTTTGGGAAGAGGATCACAGGCGAGGATACTCACGATGTTAGGAGAGGATGCAGGAGCGAAACGCTTCAGCATGTCGATCTCAGTATCGAGGTCGTCGCCGGTCGACCGCCTGTAGCCGGTGTCGCAGGGAATGTCGGAAATTTTGACGACTTGAAGAGCAGCGCGGAGGTGAGCGAGCGTTTGTCGTTTGGATGTCGGAGTCTTTCTGTACGCCTTGAGGATGCGGTCAGCGCGAGCCTTGGGGATCGAGGTACATACGTCGCCGAAACAACCAGAGCCTAGCTTTTTGATCATGTAGTTGTCCTGCAAGTACGATGCCGGGACGGCACAGATCGGAGACAGAGGAGCTGTCTGAGATGCCATGACTGCTGGTTTGAATTGGGACGTTGGTGTGAGGTTTGTTTGAGAAGAATGCGGCAGCACTGTCGCGCTGTCCGAACGGCTATATAGCAGTTGAGGGTCCCTTGCAGAGTTCGCAGGTCGTTCATAATGCCCTTGTACGTCTGGCTAGCTTTGTTCGAGTCGATGAAAGGAAACAAAGGAAAGGAATAGATGCAGAAGATCACGCATTGTGCGGAGACGGAGAGCCCGCATCGCTACTGATTGTACACCCAAGTGGAGTGCCTGCACGGTGTTTAAGGTGACGTTCGAGCAAGTCGGCGCGGCCCTGTTCATCGAATGTTCGCCAAGCAATGAGAAGAGTGTTTGGTCAGTCTCGGGATGCAAAGTGCGAAGACACGGCGGCAAGATTGGTGAATTCTCGTCTCTCGTCTATAGTATTTGTGTCGCATGGGCCTCGTAGCACTGCAACAATTTTCCGCATCCGCGCGCGTGAGCAACGGTTTACCGGGCCGATGTGCTGGGTTGTTGGAGGCGCGCCGTAGCTGTGGGCGTTCGCTTACTTGCATGTAGCAGCCATGGATTACTGAACCCTTTGAGACGGAGGAAGTTCTTTGTCAATCATTGGGCGGGGTGCGTCGAAGTTGGAGTGCGCCCATCGCATCGTGATCGGGAGGATGGTTCAAAGTGCTGATCAGCTCTCCATTGCAATGAGGCGTGCGTAATGCCGGATTGAAGAAAAGCTCCAGGTTGCACCTGCAGCTCGACCAAAGCATCTTCCTCGCATGGCAGCTGCACGTCCCCCGGCCTTGTCCACGTTTCTCAACGTGACGTCTGCACCGACGGAGGCATCACCGCCGCCCACGTTTGTTTTGACAACTGGGCCCTCTGCGACGTCGTCGTACGATCGAGAATATAGGCCAGACAAATGGAATGACATAGGCTTGGTACTGTTCCATGGTCCTCCTCGTCCGCTGCAAAGTGGCCAGGCGCACTTAGGCTCGATGATGGATGGTACGATGATGGTGGTGATGTAGTGAAGAGTGAAGTCAGTCAAACCAGTTAAACTGCACAGCCAAAAGTCAATCCCGACGACACCCCAGTCTGTGCGCCATCCAACCAGACTTGTAGGTAGGCCCAGAGTGGCCAACCGGTCGAATTCCGCATTTCCCGATTTCCGAAAACGCGATCCTCCGTTAGCGCGATTTTCGTAGATATAAAGAGATCCTCACGAGTTCATTCGGGTGTATTCTACACCTATTCGTACTCGCCGTCGTCCTTTTCGCGTCCATTACTATCGTAGTTAAGAGATAGACGTTACTCCTTTACTATTAGCTAATCACGCCCGTGCTAATCGAGTGTTCGCATTGTATTCGGTGCGTTATTCGCGCTTTATTGTTAGGTAAATGCATCTGTCTTATTGTTAAAGGCCTTACAATTAGGCGCATTACTTTATATTGTCGGCGTTTTTTAATATCCTCGTTACTAAAACAGCTACCGCGCGCCTTTCGAACCCTCCCTCGAACATTAACATTACTACTACCTCCGCTAGCGACCGCATTACTATATAGTATCCGTTATAGCCTATCCTCTTCGATACAATTATCTATATGTTTACCGCTCGCCTTTATCTACCGCTCCGCGCACCGCCTCTTTATTACATTCGCTACCTTACTACCGCACGAGATAGTTTATTCCGCGATTACTGCGCTCGACGAGTAAGTATAGCCTATTCGTAGTGTATTCGTAGGGCTAATCGTGCCTTTATAGCCTTATCCGCCTAAAGGAGGACGGCAGATTCTAGTCGTGCATAGCTGTTAAATAGGATGCATAGGTTCAAGAGGTAAAGGACTCTACGGATAATAAGGAGGCGCAGAACGTACTATAAGTATAGACACTTGCGATAAAGAGGGGATATCGTAACACTAACTACGTAATATAGCTCTAACCTACGCCGCTACGACTATAGCCGCCGCATAATAGAGACTCCGGAAGGTAGCGCATCGAAGTATCCTTGCGAACCGTAAGTATTAGGCTTCTATTCTTTGCCTGTTCGTAGACTAATTCGTAATCTAGCTGCCTTAAAGCCTAGCGAAATGCTTAGGCGATCGGTAAAGATCCGGATTAATTTAAGTGCACTATCCCCGCGAACGAAGAGCACACGTCTTGTGCCCTCTGCCGCATTAAGCTTATCTCGGTACGTTCGTAGCTAGTTTAGTACTGCGTTCGTCCCTTTGCTAACTGTTTATAGTACTATCGCGCATACGAGGAGCCTCCGCCCCCGGAAATCGACATTAACGCTTTAGCCGGCGAGGTCGCGGCGCTGTAGCAAGACATAAAGGACATGCATCGCGATATGTCGAAGATGCAGAAGGGTCTTAACGCCGCGAAGCGGCAGTAGTCTACGCTTATAAAGAAGTTCGAGCAGTTTAAGGATATTAAGGTGCGGCCTTAGCTTGCAATAATTATAAAGTAGACGCAGTGGGTTTGTAAGGCGATAGGCCGTTAGCTAAACAACACTACTATCTTGTTTAACAGGCTCGATAGTACGCAGAATGCTAGCTTAGATATAGACATAAGGGCGTTAGAGGCTAGTCGCGAGGGCATTATAGCGGCTGCATAGGCGGCATTAGAGAATAAGCAGTAGATAGCTTGTTCGTAGCTCGTTCGTAGACTCGTTCGGTGGGCTTCGCGAGTCCCACGGTCGTTAGATAGCACAGCATACAGACTAACGGCTAAAGTCGTGTAAAATAGATTATTTAACGCTCTTATTTCAACTCTCAAGGGGATTGTGACCGTTCGTAGCCCGTTCGTAAGCCCATTCGTATAGATAGCATCTCCTATTATTGCTTTAAGTATCGGTCGGCTGCATATATACCCTCTGGCGACGGCATATCTACGGATTTATCGATTTAAGGCTATATATCGCGGTTAGGGGCATTAAACTGCCGTTCGAGGCCTGTTCGTAGCTAAGTTCGCAGATCTGGACCTCGCCTTAGCTATTATCCTATATTCCTTGTTTGTATATGCATACCCTACTAATGTTTGCCCGTCCCCTTAATCGTTCTATAGAGCTCTATAGTTATTCGACTAGTTATTCGACTAGTTATTCGACTAGTTATTCGACTGGTTATTCGACTAGTTATTCGACTAGTTATTAAACACTGCTGCATGCCCTGCTAATGTTTGCTTGTCCCCTTAATTACTCCGTCCTGCTGCCGTCCTTCTCCTATATAGTCTAGCCTATATCCTCCGTTATATCTATTCCCTCTTCCTATACCTCTTTATACTAGCTTAACTTCCTACACCTCTCTTAACGATTAAACCTCTATACACTACACAACTTCTACACTACCGTCGACATGCAAGCCCCTTTGCAGCCCTACCTTATCCCCTCGGCCGATCCTCGCCGTAGTACCTCTATCCGTCGCGGTAATAGCTAGCACTCGAATAAGCTATATCTCGGCCGCAATAGCTATACCTCCTTCCACTATATCGAACGCTTTACCGCTAGAGGTAGCACAGAGGGCTATATTATCTTTAAGTTCGTCTATCTAGGCCCTCGCGGCTTAAATCTTCCGATAGCCTAGCCGCAGCGAGTTCCATTTAACGACGAGTGTTATCTACCGAGGGGAGTCGACCTGTCGACGATTAAGCGCATCTACAGCCTTAGCGGAACCTCTACTACGCAGGAGGAGATCGATAGGATGCACCGGCATTACTAGCGACTCGGGCTTCGGCTATAGCTAGCTAATAGAGCATTAGCACTAAGTGTTAGACTTCCGGAGGATTAGGGCATATGCACGTAGGCAGACTAGATCGAGTCGCGGGTCGATTATTAACCGAAGGGGGGATGCTCGAACGGGAGCAATAGTAGTAATAAGCTTTTAATGCAGGACTTTAATTAACGGGCTGTCTAGCTGCGAGTATATAGGGATCGAGAGCTAAGTGCGAGGGGGCTGTCTAAATAATTAATTAAATCGACTAATTATGCAATAATAACTGTAGCTAATAAGAGGCCTAAGAACTCCTTTAAATCGTGTCTCCGCTGTATAACAGAAGCACTAGGAAACTACGGGTCGTATTCGCAGCTAGTTCGAGGCCTGTTCGTAGACTCGTTCGCTGCCGAACGCCCTTCGAATGTTCCTAGCGTGTGCCCGCTAGCCGTGTAGACCCTTGTAGAGGCCTTTCTTAACGTAGAGGGCACCGCCGTTGTAGAAAGGAAGTAGCATTAGGGTAGCGGTAGGCGTGTATATATACCCTAGGGGAGGGCGGCTCCGCTACGGCGGCGCTAACGGCGTCGCAGACAGCGTCGCTATCGGCAGGTGCTTATTAGCACCGTGCTATTAGCACTATACTATCGGCACCGTGCCTTCGGCGATGCTAGGCGACGCTAGGCGTACGCTAGGCGTACGCTAGTACGGAGCTATCGGCTAAGCTAGCGGCGGAGCCTGCGGTAGAGGTATAAGAGGGTGGAGCCGGTAGAAGACGCTAACCTTTCTCTTAACGACAACGATCTCTTCGGAGGTAGCGTAAACCTAGGCGGAGTCGATCTATCGGCGCTATGGACTTTAGCGATGTCGATCTTTATCGGCACGTCTCCCTCCGCCGCAACTACCCTCGACAATACTACCGGCATCTAGCATGCTACTCCAGAATCGCCTCGCATAGTAGAGAGTGCAGGTGCCTCTACTAGCCTTTAGCCTCCGTAACTTAACTCTACAACATAGGCAATAACAGTAGCGTCCGCCGGTTAATAGATAGATCCTAAAGAGAGAGATACCTATTCGTAGGTCGTTCGTGCACTAGTTTATAGCTAGAGCCCCTCGACGGCATGCACCGCATTTATGCCGTCCTAGATAAAGTCGATATCCGGCCGCCCTCGGTATTGCTCTAGCTAATTACGGGCGTATTCGGCTATAAGTTCGGGCCTTAATTCGCCTTACTATAGGTCGAGGTAGATAGGATCTATTAGTTTATCGGCCGCAGGCTCCTTAAAAGCCTCTAGTCCCATAAATAGTCGTTCCTCGGCGTCGCGGTAGATAGGGATGTTAGCTAGATCCGGCTGCTAATGCTCGTTAATATATAGCTTAGGTAATTTAGCTAACGAGTAGACGCTATGCTCGACAAATCGAGCACGAAGCGCCGTACGAAGTGCTATATACGCCTACGGGTGTATGCGGAAACCGTTATCGTTAGTAGCCTCGCCGGATATCCCTACGAAGCTACCGTTATTGTTAAAGAGGGCAAACCCAAGCCTACACAGAACGCTAACGCACTATTAGAAGGTAGCCGGAGGCAGGTATTTATGCATATCGAATCCTACGAACTGTTAGTCGAATCGACGACGGACATAGGACAACAACCGCACCTACAAGGTCCTACTTTATGCTATCTAAGAGATCTAATAGGATATAAATGCTATAGTCTATAACGCCGTGGAGGGCTAGGTAGTAATATATAGACTAAGGAATCCCCGCGTAAATATGTTGTCGCCGGCGCTACTTCGCAATGCGGTAGTTGTTCTATAGGTAAGCGAAACTAAGCACATAGGCCTGGATAATAGGCATATACACGAATAGCATAGCAATGCGGTTATGCTTGTTCTTCCGGAAGTAGTAACCCTATGCGTGTAGCTCCAAGAAGAACTAACGGAATCGAGCAGTAGTAACCCTCTACTGCCGCTACTATGTCTCGATTCGCTAGTTTATCTTGCTAGTACTATATAAATAGCAATCGTTAAAGGCAGGCAACTATAGACGTTAGTAGGATGTTCGTAGAGTGTTCGCAGAGTGTTCGGTAAGCAGGCCTACCTTAGGGCCGGGTGTATTTAGTCTCCGGAGTGTCAAATAAGCGTTAGTAACATAGCGAGTCTCGGCTCCGCGATCGCTCGAAATAATAATAGGGCTATTCGAGGTTAGTTCGTGGGCTCGTTCGTAGATGCGGCCATTTCTTAGAACCGGAGATATACACACATAATGCCGCCGTTGTCGTCTACCTGCTGCACATACTAGGCCCAGACGGACATCTACGTTCGCCTAGTGTAGCCGACATACGTCTAGATAACATAGCGTAAGTAGGCGTCGACGCATGTATATATCTAAAAGCTAAAGTATTTAAGCTTGCAATAGGCGTCTATTAACTATTTATAGTTAGGCCTAGGCAACACAACTACACTACGATGTTGCCTGTTATGTACCTAACGTCGTCGAACGCCCTCCGGATAAAGCTCTACTAGTATACGGTAGATACGGTTACGCCTAACGACGTTGTATCTTATTCGCATGTAT
>JALRMM010000694.1:0-12331 GCA_026122155.1 Zymoseptoria crescenta
ATAAATACCTGCCTCCGGCTACCTTCTAATAGTGCGTTAGCGTTCTGCGTAGGCTTGGGTTTGCCCTCTTTAACGACAACGGTAGCTTCGTAGGGATATCCGGCGAGGCTACTAACGATAACAGTTTCCGCATACACCCGCAGGCGTATATAGCACTTCGTACGGCGCTTCGTGCTCGATTTGTCGAGCATAGCGTCCACTCGTTAGCTAAATTACCCAAGCTATATGTTAACGAGCATTAGCAGCCGGATCTAGCTAACATCCCTATCTACCGCGACGCCGAGGAACGACTATTTATAGGACTAGAGGCTTTTAAGGAGCCTGCGGCCGATAAACTAATAGATCCTATCTACCTCGACCTATAGTAAGGCGAATTAAGGCCCGAACTTGTAGCCGAATACGCCCGTAATTAGCTAGAGCAATACCGAGGGCGGCCGGATATCGACTTTATCCAGGACGGCATAAATGCGGTGCATGCCGTCGAGGGGCTCTGGCTATAAACCAGTGCACGAACGACCTACGAATAGGTGTCTCTCTCTTTAGGATCTATCTATTAACCGGCGGACGCTACTGTTATTGCCTATATTATAGAGTTAAGTTACGGAGGCTGAAGGCTAGTAGAGGTACCTACACTCTCTACTATGCGAGGCGATTCTAGAGTGGCATGCTAGATGCCGGTAGCATTATCGAGGGTAGTTGCGGCGGAGGGAGACGTGCCGATAAAGATCGACATCGCTAAAGTCTACGGCGCCGATAGATCGACTCCGCCTAGGTTTACGCTACCTCCGAAGAGATCGTTATCGTTAAGAGAAAGGTTAGCGTCTTCTACCGGCTCCACCCTCTTATACCTCTACCGTAGGCTCCGCCGCTAGCTTAGCCGATAGCTTAGCCGATAGCTTAGCCGATAGCACGGTGCCGATAAGCACCTACCGTCTACGACGCCGTCTACGACGCCGTTAGCGCCGCCGTAGCGGAGCCGCCCTCCCCTAGGGTATATATATACGCCTACCGCCACCCTAATGCTACTTCCTTTCTATAACGGCGGTGCCCTCCACGTTAAGAAAGGCCTCTATAAGGGTCTACACGGCTGGCGGGTATACGCTAGGAACATTCGAAGGGCGTTCGGTAGCGAACGAGTCTACGAATAGGCCTCGAACCGGCTGCGAATACGACCCGCAGTTTCCTAGTGCTTCTATTATATAGCGGAGACACGATTTAAAGGAGTTCTTAGGCCTCTTATTAGCTACAGTTATTATTGCATAATTAGTCGATTTAATTAATTATTCAGACAGCCCCCTCGCACTTAGCCCTCGATCCCTATATACTCGTAGCTAGACAGCCCGTTAATTAAAGTCCTACATCAAAAGCTTATTGCTACTATTGCTCCTGTTCGAGCACCCCCCCTTCGGTTAATAATCGACCCGCGACTCGATCTAGTCTACCTACGTGCATATGCCCTAATCCTCCGGAAGTCCAACACTTGGTGCTAATGCTCTATTAGCTAGCTATAGCCGAAGCCCGAGTCGCTAGTAATACCGGTGCATCCTATCGATCTCCTCCTACGTAGTGGAGGTTCTACTAAGGCTATAGATGCGCTTAATCGTCGATAGGTCGACTCCCCTCGGTAGATAACACTCGTTGTTAAATAGAACTCGCTACGGCTAGGCTATCGGAAGATTTAAGCCGCGAGGGCCTGGATAGACGAACTTAAAGATAATATAGCCCTCTATGCTACCTCTAGCGGTAAAGCGTTCGATGTAGTGGAAGGAGGTGTAGCTATTACGGCCGAGATATAGCTTATTCGAGTGCTAGCTATTACCGCGACGGGCGGAGGTACTACGGCGAGGATCGGCCGAGGGGATAAGGTGGGGCTACAAAGGGGCTTGCATGTCGACGGTAGTATGGAAGTTGTGTAGTGTGTGGAGGTTTAATCGTTAAGAGAGGTGTAGGAAGTTAAGCTAGTGTAAAGAGGTATAGGAAGAGGGAATAGATATAACGGAGGATACAGGCTAGACTATATAGGAGAAGGACGGCAGCAGGACGGAGTAATTAAGGGGACAAGCAAACATTAGTAGGGCATGCAGCAGTGTTTAATAACCAGTCGAATAACCAGTCGAATAACTAGTCGAATAACTATAGAGCTCTATAGAACGATTAAGGGGACGGGCAAACATTAGCAGGGCATGTATATATAAACAAGGAATGTAGGATAATAGCTAAGGCGAGGTCCAGATCTGCAAACTTAGCTACGAACAGGCCTCGAACGGCAGTTCAATGCCCCTAACCGCAATATATAGCCTCAAATCGATAAATCCGTAGATATGCCGTCGCTAGAGGGTGTATATGTAGCCGACCGATGCTTAAAGCAATAATAGGAGATGCTATCTATACGAATAGGCTCACGAACGGGCTACGAACGGTCACAATCCCCTTAAGAGTTGAAATAAGAGCGTTAAATAATCCATTTTATACGACTTTAGCCGTTAGTCTGCATGCTATACTATCTAACGACCGTAGGACTCGCGAAGCCCACCGAACGAGTCCACGAACGAGCTACGAACAAGCTATCTACTGCTCATTCTCTAATGCCGCCTATGCAGCCGCTATAATGCCCTCGCGACTAGCCTCCAACGCCCTTATGTCTATATCTAAGCTAGCATTCTACGTACTATCGAGCCTGTTGAACAAGATAGTAGTGTTGTTTAGCTAACGGCCTATCGCCTTATAAACCCACTACGTCCACTTTATAATTATTGTAAGCTAAGGCCGCACCTTAATATCCTTAAACTGCTCGAACTTCTTTATAAGCGTAGACTGCTGCCGCTTCGCGGCGTTAAGACCCTTCTACATCTTCGACATATCGCGACGCATGTCCTTTATGTCTTGCTACAGCGCCGCGACCTCGCCGGCCAAAGCGTTAATGTCGATTTCCGGGGGCGGAGGCTCCTCGTATACGCGACAGTGCTATAAACAGTTAGCAAAGGGACGAACGCAGTACCAAACCAGCTACGAACGTACCGAGATAAGCTTGATGCGGCAGAGGGCATAAGACGTGTGCTCTTCGTTCGCGGGGATAGTACACTTAAATTAATCCGGATCTTTACCGATCGCCTAAGCATTTCGCTAGGCTTTGAGGCAGCTAGATCACGAATTAGTCCACGAACAGGCAAAGAATAGAAGCCTAATACTCACGGTTCGCAAGGATACTTCGATGCGCTACCTTCCGGAGTCTCTATTATGCGGCGGCTATAGTCGTAGCGGCGTAGGTTGGAGCTATATTACGTAGTTAGTGTTACGATATCCCCTCTTTATCGTGGCAAGTATCTATACTTATAGTGCGTTCTGCGCCTCCTTATTGTCCGTAGAGTCCTTTACCTCTTAAACCTATGCATCCCATTTAATAGCTGTGCACGACTAGAATCTACCGTCCTCCTTTAGGCGGATAAGGCTGTAAAGGCACGATTAGCCCCACGAATACACCACGAATAGGCTGTACTTACTCGTCGAGCGTAGTAATCGCGGAATAAACTATCTCGTGCGGTAGTAAGGTAGCGAATGTAATAAAGAGGCGGTACGCGGAGCGGTAGATAAAGGCGAGCGGTAAACGTATAGATAATTGTATCGAAGAGGATAGGCTGTAACGGATGCTATGTAGTAATGCGGTCGCTAGCGGAGGTGGTAGTAATGTTAATGTTCGAGGGAGGGTTCGAAAGGCGCGCGGTAGCTGTTTTAGTAACGAGGATATTGAAAAACGCCGACAATATAAAGTAATGCGCCTAATTGTGAGGCCTTTGACAATAAGACAGATGCATTTACCTAACAATAAAGCGCGAATAACGCACCGAATACAATGCGAACACTCGATTAGCACGGGCGTAATTAGCTAATAGTAAAGGAGTAACGTCCATCTCTTAACTACGATAGTAATGGACGCGAAAAGGACGACGGCGAGTACGAATAGGTGTAGAATACACCCGAATAAACTCGTGAGGATCTCTTTATATCTACGAAAATCGCGCTAACGGAGGATCGCGTTTTCGGAAATCGGGAAATGCGGAATTCGACCGGTTAGCTACTCTAGGCCTACCTACAAAGGCTATACGTCGTTCCTTCTTCGCATATACACATACACACACACACACACATACACACACACAGCAGAGTATACACCGGCGCCTGTACTAACTACTTACTACTATAGACGGGGAGTGTCCGGCTTAGGAATGCTATAGTCCGTTTCACTGTAATAGTAAGAAATTATGCGAGAGTACGTCGATTACCCTCGTGCCCCCGACCTTAGCTTGTAGATAGAGGGGAGGAGGTAAATTAGCTAACGAACGGAATTAGTAATATGCGTTTATAGCGGTACCTAGTATCCGGATAGCTAGCGTTGTAGCAAAGACTTTGCTTACTACTAATAAGGAGGCGAGAGGCGAGAGCGTAAGGGATAGAGGGGTGGAGCTACTATTTAGCGTTTTGTGTTTACGTGTAGCCGTAGCGTGGACTCTAGCGGTGTTTACTATCGATCTATCGAGGAGGGAGTACGTTAGAAGACGCGACAAAGGGAGGGGAGGGAAGGTGCTAGGTGCTACGCGATCTACGCGAGGTCCAGTTCGAAATTAGATCGGCCGGCTAGGCCTTTATCGTTGTCGGCGTAGTAATAGGTCCGTAGAGTTCGAGAGCGGAGAACTCGTATTTATAGAGCTATGCCGAGTTGTACCGGGGATTGTTTAGTTATAGAACGAAGGCTATACTTAAACTAGGAGGCTAATATAAGGCGAGCGAGGGTATAGCATAATTAATAACGTTGCTATACCTACCTACTACGACTAGTTAAGGGATCCCGAACTAGCCTCTTCGACCTCTAAATCTTCTCGTATAGACGTTCCTTACGTCTAATATTCGGATAGTACGATATTTCCACGAGAAGGATATAAAGGGCTAAGTTATTTTAGATTGTTCCTCCGCGGGCTATTCCTATTTCTAAGTTAATTTCAATTGCTTAGTATACTTTCGTACGACGAAGAAGGCAATACTCGAAACCCCTCTCTCGCCCCCTATAAGTATTGTAGTCTAAAGCGACGGTCTCCTATAGCCTCCTTCCTTTCCTCTACTTCGACCGGAGCATAAGAGGTATATACCTCTAGCCGTAACTATCTAGGGAACGCCCGATTCGATACTATAGTAAGAAATTAACAACATTCTATCCCTTAAGTCCTCGCGACCGCTCTTAACACAACCTACTAAGTTACCGGCGAGTGTCTACTAGTAGTAATAGGTCTTTGCTCTCGTTAGCTCGAATAGTCTAATAAGAGGCGAACATCTAGATGTATAGCGTCGTGTCCGTATAACCTATCTATATAACTATTGTCTCCGGTGCATTAGCACTATAGATATAGGCTCGGGCAATTAAAGTTTAGGTAGTTCCTTTTCCGGCGGAGACTTAAGCCGGGTAGAAGAGAATACCGGCGAGGACGACGAGGGCGGAGATATTAAGTTGTATAGTAGGCTTAATAGGAGCGGTTTTAGGTCTTTCCAATCGAGTAGTTTTGTAATATTAGTGTTTTAGATGTAGGTTTAAGGTCGCGGTAGATATAGAGCGAAGAATTATTAGATATAGGCGATGTAAATCGTGCTTATATTTCTAGTACGTAACTACCTTAGTAGTAGTAGGAGCTTGCGATAGTAGGCGCTCGAAGGGATACCTAAGTTGCGGGACCTTAATTATATAGATACCGCTATAGGGATATAGACGTCTTGTTTAGAGAGGCTAACTACGGCTTATATATAGGTTACTAACGCTACGTAGTCGATGTCGACTTAATAATCTGTTTCATACCTCCCGTAGAGAACAAGAATTAAATTGTTAAATAGTTATTCAAAAATCCAAACTAACATTAATCGTCCAAACAAAGTGTACTAGTATTAGCTCTATTACAATTATTACGTTACGAAAAAAAAAATCCAGAATCCTTGGAAATTGCGAGGTGCTCCCGAGGGTAGCGATATACCCGAGTACCGCTCGAGTAGGTACCGAGCACCGCGCGAGTAATAGCGAGCATAGTAAGGTCGCGAATATATTAAGTACTTTGCGAGTGTTATATAAGTGCCTCCCGAGTATTATACTCGATATGCGTTAATTGTAGTATCTACTTAAATCTTAGTTAGAATGCTAGTTACTACGGCTCGCATCGTAACCTAGTAAGTACTAGTAGTTTATGTCTAGTACGGTAGAAACGAAATGTAGTCTATTTAGAAGTAGCCGAGTACCGTAGCCGTATTCGTTTACTATTAAGGCTATCTAGTTATTGCTAACTAAGAGCAATCTATATTGCCTTTATAAATTATCCTCCTCTAAGTGCCAACTATATGCGTTCTATTAAGCTAGTTCTACACGACGTCTAGTAGACGCGGCTACGATAGGCCCTCCGCGAGGTCGTCGTTATTATCCTCGTTATTCTCCTCGTCCTCGGTCTCTTCGTCTCTACTCTTACTATCGTCGGAGGAGTCCGAACTAAACTTAGAACTGGACTTAGAATCGGAACCGTTACTATTATTATCGCTACCGCCGCCGTCTCCGCCGTCTCCTCTAGTCGCCTCCTTATTGTCCGAGCCGTTGCTACTATCTTTAGCATCTCCTCCGTGTTCTTCTTCTCTACCGCCCCTACTATCGTCGCTATTATCGCCGGCATCGCTACTAGCATCGGACGTATCGCTGTTCCCGGGAACCCTATAGCCGTCCGGCACGACTAGGAGCTCTTCGGTAGCTAGCATATAGTTAGTATTCGCTTAGTTCCAAGTGCTACACAACTCGGCATCCGAGACTTACTAGTTACTATACGCTGTTCTACTAGTAGGTTTATAGTTAGTCGACTAGAGATCTTATATATCGTAGTGCGGGGTACGTAGTTTTTGTTATATTGGGAGAGGAATACGCCGGACGGTAATAATGTTAATAATGTTAGTAATATTTACAAGCAGTTAATAATATTCGATATTAAGTCGAAAGAGAGCGCGTAAACGCCTTTAAGCGATAAACGCGCACTAGATTACGCGATTCTATACCTAACTTATACGTTAATAGTAGCTAAAGAGGGTAAATAATGCCTATAGCCGCGCGTAACTACTCGGTAAGAATTGAGTTAGATCCTAATAGCCGCTAAGTGAGTTTTGCCTTACATTATGTCGTCCGCGCTCGTTTTTGACCCTTCTTCGTATAAACTGCCGCGTTTTCCTCTCTTATCCGAGCTTTCTTTACTAACGCGTTTTGCTTTACGTCTTTAATCCGCTATACTCGCCGTTACTAGGCCTTCCTCGCCTTATCCACCTCCTATTTAGGGTGCTATAGGAAGTTATAGGTCTCGAAGTCCGCACTATTGTTAATAAACCTTTTACCTTCCAGTGCCGTCTCGTCTACCGGCATAGTATATATACTATAGTGCACGGTTGGTAACGAGTATATCCTACGGCCTTAAAGGGCGCCGTAATATGCCCCTATCCGCCGTAGTTTAATCTTCGTTATGCCGTATATTCTATCGGGTAGCCCGTCCTTATCTATAGTATCGAAGAGCTCTACGAACGCGCCTCGGTAGACTGGACTCTTATACTACTTCCTGTCCTCGCCGCCGTTTACCGCTATTACTAAATCTACGTCTAGACGAATCGGAGTACGTATATTATCGCGGACCGAGACGATATATCTTAACCGAGCCGGTAGTCTACTAGCGAATAGTACCGTAACCGGTGCTTCGTTATCGACCCTATACTCCTATACCTACAAGAAGTCGTGCCTCTTATTGCCCTTAATGCCCTACTAGTCTCCTATGTACCGCACTAAGTCCTTATATAGGGCCTTAGTATTAGTAGCATCCTTCCCGCTTCTCTTCTAGTACGTTAAGCTTTCGTGGAATTGGATTATTAACTCGTCTATAAAATCGTTATTCGGCTCGATCCTATCGGGGTCCTCGTCGTCTCTACTTCCCTTCCTCGATTCGCGTACAAAGACCGCTAACGCGCGTCGGAAGTCCTTCGCTATAACTATGTCGAGTCGCTCTAGTACTAGACTAGCTTTCGTCCACGTTATGTCGCTACGTTGTCGCTTAACCCTCCGGCCTCCCTACTTAAACATCACCTCTAGTAGATACGGCGGACCTAGAGTTGTTACCCGATCTAGCATCTCCCTCCGCTCTACCCTAGTAGGTTTGCGGGCTAAGTACCCTACGTCGAATATAGCCTATATATTTAGCATCCACTTATTCGCGTCTATAACTTAATCTTCCTACCCTTCCTTCTTGTTAGTTAGTACAAATAGGTCCTTAACCTTGTCGACGTACTTATGCTCGAAATAACCCGTCTCTAGGTCTAGCGGATTTCCGAATCGGACTATTATCTCGGTGTAGTAAACTATTACGTGGAACTTGGGGAAGTTGAAGTTACTCTCTTCTCCGCGTTTAGCCTATCCCTTTGTCTATTTATACGGCCGGAAGCACTCCTTATATTAGTTTATGCGGAAAAGAGCTAGCTAGAGGTAGCGAACCGTATCTATGTCGTAACTATAATACATCGCGATAGTAATAAAGTCTACTATCGCCCGTAAGAACTATATAGCCTCCTTTACGTGAATTTCCTCTAGTAGAGGCATAAAGACCGGTAATATAGTGCGTAGTAGGCTCTTCTATACCTGTCCTATCTATTGCTTTACCCCGGACAATTAAGGAAACCGGCGAAGACCGGTGTGCTCTAGGACTATAGCGAACCGCTTATCGATAATATCGACTACGATCGCCTCCTTAGCCTTCTACGAGGTTACCCGCTCTCTACGGGCTATATACTTATCCCGCGCCTTCTTATATTGCTTCGTCGTACGGAGAGGCATTTCCGTTACTAGTATATTCGTTATCCACTTTAGGACGTGCATTAGCACGCCCTTAAGTAGTTAGTGTAGGATGTCTACTATTAGCGACTCGTGCACGTTTATACCGGTATGCCTCTAAGTAAAGCACGCAACGTCGTGGACGTCCTATAGGCCTATCTTACTACTACGGCTTCCCGCCTCCCGCCTCCCGCTAGTCGCATATCTAACCCGTTGTATACTATACGGTACGCGGCTCGGCGTAGACCTCTAGATCCTCGCGCTCGTTAGGGTATACCCGATATAGTGGGCAATGTCGCTACGAATTTATACCGGTAACCTTAACCTACTTAGTATAGTCCAACGCTATAACCGCGATCCGAGGAAAGCACCGCCGAGTTAGACTATTAGCGTATCGGATGTCGATCCCTTCCCCTTCGCCAAGTTCTCGTAATAGATCGAGTATCTTATTTATACTATAGTAGTATAGTTGCGTCTATTTATCCGCCGTACTATCCTTCGCTAATAGTAGCATGCCTATAAGGAGTATACCTAGCCGCTCGTTGGAGTTTCTAGCATCGGCCGCGAGGTTTCCGATAGATAGGTAGAGCGGGTACGCTTTTAGATCGCCTTAGTAATTCGTAACCTACGTCTCGTCGGTTAATAGGATAATCGGTACTACTATCGCGCCCTCGACTATTCTCTTCTATATATCCCACTACTAGTCTGCTAACGCTATATCTATATAGCGCCGCCTCGGCTTGTTCTCGTCGTTGTCCTTAGTAAAGATACGCTTCGGTATATACGTAAGGTCGTCGCGGAAACCTTCGTAGCCGAGAAGGAATCGCAACACTAGTAGGGGGTCTAGGTGCCGTACGGTGTATATTACTACCTCGCTCGTAAGGCGGTCTATTAGTATTGTAAAAACTGCCTTTCTCTACTTCCCTACTCGCCGTAAAAGATCTATACCTATATAGCGCATTCGATTCGATAGTTCCCCGGTAGACTTCTAGCTAATAATGCTACGTAGTAGTTCCGAGCGAGGATCCTTTAGTAGGCGCGTAATAGCGCTATTGGATATCTTCTCCTTCTTAACCTAGTAGGCGAAACACATATCGAAGTCGGATACGAACGTAGGCTTAGAGGCGGCGCCTCTCGTCTTATACTCGCTATATACCGTTTAGCACCTACGGCGTACGTCGACAACATTTTATACTTACCTCGGGCGCCTAACCCCGGCTAACATTCTCTCGACCTCTTCGAATGTCTTCGTCTCGGTGCTGCTTACACTATATATCGACCGTAGTCGCCCTATAGTCGAACCGCTATTACGACTATAGATCCCGCCGCTCTCCTACGTCTTCTTCTACTTATCTATGCCGATTTAAGTGTCTACGCTCGCGGTGTTAATCCTATCGTTACTATCGAGCCGGTATAAATATCCGCGTATGTCTTCGAAGATAGCGGAGGTTATGTTATATACTCCTTAATCGCCCGGCATAGCGTAAGTATAAACGTCTTCCTAGAGAGTTATATCCTCTAGTCTAATCGCTATCGTAGACTCGTGTTTATTACCCGTTCTAGCCGGCTACGGAGTGTTCCCGTTATTATTACTATCTTTTAATTAAGAAGCGTCCTCGTCCGCGGTGCCCTATATACTGTTATCCGGGTATACATATAATTTAGTGAACTACGCAGTATCGCGTCGGTCTTAACCTCCCCTCTATTATTACCGTTTAATCGCGGCGAGTCGCCTCTTACATTTATACGCGTGTCTCTATAGCCCCGATACCGTCGCGTACTCTCGACTATAGTACCTATACCGTTGGCGGGTCTTAGACATCGTAATTCGTAGTAGTTGTCCCACGTTACTTGTCTATAACGCCGGTTAGAGTCAAAAGTTACGTAAATAGTTAACTTAGATCTTAATAGCGACCGAATACGAGTACTCTTAAATAGCTAACCCTCGGCTCAAGCAGTCGTATATCTCCCGTCGTAGTAATAAGGTTTCGACTATGTCGTCTACATTCTCGGTAACTATCTAATAAAGCTATGCTAGCTGCACTTATGTTATATTTTACGAGCCTATACGCTTATCTAACTCTTCGTTTTCGCTACTACTATACTAGACCCCTCCTATAACCCCGTACTTACTCCGTCGACTGCTTTACCCTTCTCTATTAAAGCCTTCTTCGCGGCTGCCTCTACCGGTGCCTAATAGGTAGCTAGTCTATCTCGGACGGTCTTAATTACCTTAGCGGTAGTCGGGTTGTCTATAGCTATGTTGTACTAAATGCTATTATTAAGGGCCGACGGTAGTAAAGCCTAGAACGAAGCGCGTATCGCAAAAGCTCCTATACCTTTAAGTCCTGCTTCTTTAACTATCGCTCTAATCCTGCTCGACTCTTGCTCGATCTCTAGCTATTTACGGAACTCGATAGACGATATGTCGGCCGTCGCCCTCGAGAGATAAGCGCTAACGCCCTATACGGTAATTGTAATTGCTCCGACTGCGGTAGGGAGTACTAAGGTCTCGATGTATTTCGGCTTCGCCGCTATACGGCTCTAGCCGTACTCGTATAGCCTACGCTCCGCGACCTTAATTAGCAGTTCTAAGTAGCTAGTCTTCTACAGAATAACGAACAACGTATAGATGTGCTCTTTAACCGTATGCTAGTATAGGACTACTAGCACTACGCGCGACGCCGGTCGAAGAATACGGGCGAAGAAGCTCGCTAATAAGGTAAACTTAGTAATCGGTAGTAGAGGAATCGGTGCTATGTAGCCGGATACGAAGGCTAGCCGAGGGTAGTATTGTTTATAGCGAGCCCCCTTCTCGTAGAAGTCGGACATGCGAATTACCGTAAGTTTGTCTATTCCCTACTTTATAACTTTAGCCGCCTCTTTATTTACTATCTTACTAATCTCGAGTATCTCGGGGTATACTCTCTAGAACCTAAGTGTCGCGCCTCTAGTAATGTCTACTAGCTTCTCGTAGATTATAACCCTAATCTCGGGTAGCAAGTCTATAAACCTAAACCTCCTATCTTTATTAATAGCGCGGAGCTTCTTAACGCATCCTATATAAGTGCTCGGTGCCGTAACGCGTACCGGCCGCATCTTAGCTTCGACGAACTTCCTAAGTTTAGTGTAGGTACATATGCTATAGTTAACTTCGATATTCGCATCGACTCGAGTATAGACGAATGCTATAATTAGGCTAGTGCGTGTAGGTTAGAGGTAGCAGCAATGTAGAGGATTAGTGTTAGTGCTCTATATTAGCGAAGTAAGGGCCGATAGCTACTATTACTTACGGGTGTACAAACGGAAACAGTATCGAGTAAATAGTAGCGGTCGTGTTAATAAGTAGACGAAGCGGTGTAGTTTAGTAGAGGGTAGATGTTGTCGACTTAGATCTTACTAAGCTGGAAGCCGGTAACTAAAGTGCACTATCCTAATTAGTTATAGTCTAGTCGCGAA